>JANHGB010020165.1:0-36179 GCA_026283785.1 Coracopsis vasa
TAAGGAAACCAATGGGTTTCAGTTTTAGATCCAGTTAAACAACTTTTTTAAAATTAATTACCTTCAATAAGATAAGCTGTTATCTCTTACAATCATTAGTGAGGATGCTCCCCAGTACAGTGAGTGAGATTATTCTCCTTCACCCTTTCTCCCAGATTTAGCTATTGGACTCACATAAGCGGAAAAATGGGGAAGTTTAGCTTGGGACCAGTAGGTGCTTTTGGTTTCCACATCCCAAAGCTACAGAAGCTCTGCTTCCTTTCTGGGTGACAAGGTTTTTTGTTGTTTTTGAACTCTGCGCTAACCAAAGTCTTTTCTGATGATATTTTCAGCCTGGTAATGAGGTAGAGTTGCACATGTCCTTCCTACTGCCATTACAGACACACTCAGTTCTAGGGTAAACTGAGAGATGTACTGTTGTAAACGCTAATAAAAAGGAAGGAGGTGCAATTTACCAAATTAATCTTACCAGATTAATTAATTTCAGACTTGTTTATAAGCATGTTTGAATTAACTTTAAATATATTTTTCTGAAACTTAAACCAGGATCATTGAAATTTCATCTGATCTGCTGTACTAGTGTTCTTTACTTTTGTTTTTCAGCTGAAGAGAGGAAGACACCCAGCGAATCTAACAGTCCATCTTCATCTTCGCTGTCAGCACTGAGTGACTCTGCCAACAGCAAAGAAGATGTAGACATAGCTCCAAAAAACAAGGGTTCAAACAACCTGCTAGTCATTTCGGTAGTGCCTGGTAGTCAGACCTCAGTGAACACTGAAGAGAAGTCAGAGAAAGGTAAAACACTGCTAAACAAATAGAGACTTGTCACCTTCTACTCAGTTGGTCTGGCCCCAACATAAGGAATGCATTTTACTGTTTTATTTTCCAGGCTTTGAATGTGTTTTCTGTAACTTTGTCTGCAAAACGAAAAACATGTTTGAGCGCCATCTGCAAATCCACCTGATCACACGGATGTTCGAGTGTGATGTGTGCCACAAGTTCATGAAGACACCTGAACAGTTACTGGAGCACAAGAAATGCCACACTGTCCCCACCGGTGGGCTCAAGTAAGGAAAGCAAGTACACAAACTTTTACTGTGTTAAGCACCTCTAATACTATGGGGCTAGGACAGAAGGAAGTCAATTAGGAAGGGTCAGTTAAATGTCTGACAACCCGGAGTTGGAGCTTCCTTTTATTGGGATGACTCAAACCCAGTCCTTAGCGTAGGCTGCCACCATTACAGCAGATGGGTAACCTAGCAGCAGATGTAGTATCTACTGGTCGCAGAGCTTTAGCAAACCATGATCCTTTCCCTTTTCAAGTCAAACAGGAGACAATATGTGATGTGTCCTCCAGATAATGATGCAGCACTACACAGAGGTGTTTGTTTGCAGATTAAGAGGGGCTTTTCTTTCAAGGCATCAGAGCAAAGGAGAGCACATAGCACAGGCCCTATTCTTCCCCCAGCTCAAAGAAACTAAACCCTGTACAATCTCTGCAACTAGGTATGAAGTTATAACCCTAAAGGTTATAACCTTTGTAGGCTCTAATACAAAGTCAGTCCTCTCCAAGAATTAAAAACTTGGCTGCTTTCTGCATTGGTTTGCATGCCCCAGGATGATTACTGTTGTATAAATTAACATGTAATGAGTAATACACTTTTTTAAGAAAAAGAGCCCTTTGGCTTTGGCTGAGGTGGTGTCCTTGAAAGTCTGTTGGTGCAGAGCAGTGTTTCTAGAGAATGAGCCTGCCCTTATGTCAGAGTTGGGCCCTTGAGGGAAGGAGGGACTGCTGGGGCCATATGCTTGCTCTCTGTGGGCAGGAAATGTGACAGTTATGCAAGATGCACGTCCCTCTTCTGTGTTCCAGCTGCTGCAGGAAAAAAGGCTGGAACCACTTCATGCCCAGGCAGGGTTCAGCACAGGGCTCCCTGCTTCTATTGCTCTTGCTAAGCAAACTGATGTTTTCAGTACACTGTGACTGAGCACACCACAGTTAACGTTACCATGAGTAGCTCAATCAGTTTGCACTGCAGGTTTTGAAAACTGGTTTTGTTTGCCAGGCAGCATCTGGTCTCCAGCTCAGTAGTTCCATGAACTGGGATCTGTGGTCACTTGAGATGTGATGACTGAATCTGGGAAGATGACCAGATTGAGAAACAAGTAGTGTGCCAGAACAGTGGGATGTCTGTCTTGGATGTACAGACCAGTTGTATAATGCACTTTGGGTTAAGCTGCACAGAATCTGTTCTATTTACCAAGGAAAAACCATGACCTATGACTCAGGCCTTCCTGACAGAATGGGTTTCTCAGTCTACAGAAGTTATTCCTGCCCAACTCAAGTAATAATTGGGTACCTTGAAAGGTGCACCTAAGAAAAAGCTCTGATTTATCTTTTTTTTAAGGCATCCAGAAGAGCCTGAAGAGATCTAAGTAAATTGTATTTTTCTGTCTCCTGTTTGCTGTGGGGGAAGAGGAAAAAACATGATTCCTCCTGCTCCAGGTCAAAATCTGAGATTCTGATCCAGAGAGCACCCAGCCCAGGAGAGGTATGTGAGCACAGACAACCGAGTCCTCTGTTGCAATAGCGCTGATCACATTAGCAGCCTCAGTGCTTGGCTCCCTCTCTGGATCAGAGTGCTTGATGTGCATCAGGAAAAGTGTCTGGGTGTTTTAGTATCCGTTTGTAAGTAAGTATTACTTACTGTGCTCTTGATTGGCAGGTAATTAATGTTACACCTGTATGTGCAACCAGTTGTAGCAAGGTAAAACATACATGGAGAGAGAGGATCTCTGCTAGGAAATGATGTGAAATGCTAGAACACAACTGGCAGACCTGCCTCACTGTTAATGCGGATCAGCGGCAGTGGAGACAATTGTAAGACAGCAGCCAGGTGCTGTAGTTACAGTTGTATTTCTTTATCTAGACCTGCTCTTTAAGCTCACAGTTAGCTGTGGACGGGAGCAGCTTTGTTTAGCACAGCAGAGATCCCTGGCAGGTAGCTGTCCTCACCAATTTCCTCTCAGCTACGTCAAGCAAAAGCGGGTATGTTTGGGATTTGTTGGTGTCTGGGCTTGGTCAGCTCGGGCGTCCTTCCAAGCTTTTAAGCTTCCCTCCTCCAGCCTTCTAGGCCCTTCCTGGTTCAGGAACCAGGGGTGAGGCCCTTTGCCACATCCACCCCGGTCCGGACGCTTGCTGCTGTGAGTAAGCGGAGCCCACATCCTGTTCCCACACATGAACAATTCCTTCTGTGGCAGAGGCAGCTGTAGGCAAATGCTGCCAAGCACAGGCCCCTTTGAGCATGGCTAGATCAACTCCCAGAAATGGGAATCCCTACAAAACATCCTAACAGACTGGCTTTCAGCTGCTCCTAGCAGGATACCCAGCAAGCTTATTGTTCAAGGTCACATAAGAGGAATTTCCTAAGCTTTTGCTGTACATGTGGTATTACAAGTTTATTCCATCTTTACTTAAACAGCTGCTTTCATACTCATCTGTAAACACTCACTTTAGACCACTTCTTAACGGAAAAAATGGCCAAAGTGACTTCGTGCAGACACTAGGAATGTCGTTACACAAAGTACCTGTGAATCAATCACCCACTCTGCACTACCCGGCCTGCTTTGCAGAATCTTCCCCATCAAGGTAAGCCAGAAGATTAAAGGGATGCTCCTTCAGCGTGAATCAGTGTTTTCCTAGGAACGCGTGAGTGCTATTGCCATTGAATGGGCAAAACTCCTCTAAGCAGAACTGTGTCAGGGTGAACCGAATATTCGAAAGAGGCTCCACAGGGAGAACTAAGTGCCTTTTTCCACTCTTCAGTAGGTCAGAGAGGGGCTGAGCGACAGGGTTAAACCAGGAATGCAGGTCTTCAAGCTGAGTGACTTCTCTTTTCTCTGTCCATGCCTTTCCTTGCTGTGTTGCCAGGTGCCCATTCTGCATCTACTCCACTAACCGTCCTGCAGCGATGGAATGCCACCTGAAGACTCACTACAAGATGGAGTACAAATGTCGGATCTGCCAGACAGTGAAAGCCAATCAGCTGGAGCTGGAGATGCACATCCGAGAACACCGCCTTGGCAACCATTACAAGTGCGACCAGTGTGGCTACCTGTCCAAGACCGCCAACAAGCTGATTGAACATGTGCGTGTCCACACCGGTGAGCGCCCTTTTCACTGTGACCAGTGCAGCTACAGCTGCAAACGCAAAGACAATCTCAACTTGCACAAGAAACTGAAGCATGCTCCACGCCAGACTTTCAGCTGCGACGAGTGCCTGTTCAAGACTACCCACCCTTTTGTCTTCAGCCGCCATGTGAAGAAGCACCAGAATGGGGACTGCTCTGAAGAGGAGAAGAAGGGCCAGTATTCAACCTCCAAGGAAGCCAGTCCACTCCTACCAGTGAACAGCTCCAGAAACCTCCTGTCACCCCTCTCAGTTATGTCTGCCTCCCAGGCTTTGCAAACAGTGGCGATGTCAGCTGCACATGGCAGCGGGGCAGAGCCAAACCTGGCAGTGAAAGCCTTGGCCATCAATGGCACTTCCCTGTGCTTTGATAAATACTGGAACTCAGAGTATGCCCACCTTATTCCTTTAACAATGTTTTTCCCAAAAAACCACTACGAGCTCACATTCCATCCACCCAGACCTCAGACTGCACCGGGAGGTGCCTCCTCACCTAAACACGCCTTCCTTGCCTACCTTGGACTAACAGAAAGGGCAGAAACTGTCTGAGGGCAGTTACATTCTGTACCAAAAATACCCCAACAAACCCAGCAGGTATACATTGCTGCAGAACGTAGACCCAAGAGGTAACGAACACTTGTACTATATCATTAGTAAGGCTTAGAAAATGGCTCTGTGTGTATACTTATTGCATTGACATGAAAGCTGCTTTATTAAATCTCCAAGAGGTGACCTACTGCATACTTCTACCTTCAGAGGCATGTTCCCAGTACTCTTATCTAAGAAACTATTTTGTCTTGTTAAGCTGAAAAAAAAGAGTGTCCTTAATGGCAATCAGCACTTGTAAGATTACATATTGATGCATTTTATTTTGGGGCTTAGTGTGCGTGCGGGTGCGTGGAAGAGAGTCTACCTGTAGTGTGCCATGACATTGCTTTTGCACATCCCTTGTACTGGCTTATTTATTTCTTATTCTTTTCCCCTTTTCACACACATGCTCCCTCCCTTCCCTTCCATCTCTCTCTGAACTGCAGAGTTGTGGAAGGAGTAACGCTTGGTTCAGGGTGGGTTGGCCTATTATTTCAGTGCTGTTTGCAGCTTCCTTCAGTTGTGTAATGCCTTGTGCTCACTCAGTTGTCAAGGTTTGAGTATTTGGGGTAGAACTGAGGAGGAAAAAGTTGCTTTCAGCACTGCAGGATCAGAGCATGACAATGAAATGTGTGTGTATGCACGTGCACGCAAACATGGTGTGTGCATTCTGCGCGCTCACACAGCAGGCCCGGTTCTTAACCGTTACACAGGTGTAACAAATACCCACCTCTGGGCCATAGCATACATCTTTTGTTTTAAAAGGGCATATAAATATATATATATATACTGTATTATGCAGTGGTTACCTTTTAGTTTGCAGGAACAACTTGTGTAACTAGAATCCTATGGTTTAAAAAAAAAAGTAAATCCAACAAGGGGATTAAAAAAAGGGTATGGATAAATTCTGGGTATAAATACTCAGACTAAAAAATAGGCAGTTTTGCACAGTGCTTTAGTCTTGCACTAGTTTGTTTCTCACTTGCAAAAAAGAAAAAAGAAAATATCCCAAATGTGGGCTGAAGGTAAAATGACTGTTCGTTTGAAAAGGTACCAGTAACTTCTTTGAAATATTAAGCTATAAAAAGATGCTGTTTGAACCACACAGTTCTCTTTTATACCCTCAGTATTTTAACTGTACTTGCAAATTCTCAGTCCTGTTGCTACCCTCCATGTTATTAGTAATACTTTATTCCTTTTTGTTAATGGCGGAGAGAGTGGACACTGCTAGGAAGCTAACTTTATACTTATTTAACACTCCTACTCATGGTCATTAAAATGACATGTTCTATGTAGCACTTTATCGCAGGAAGAAGCAAATGAGGATTGGATGTATAACCGTTGTTAATCACAAAAAGCCAGGAGCGATCTTAATTTCCGAGAAGCTAACTGACTGTTAATGGATTTGTGTTTCTTAGACAACTGAATATCCAGGAAGGAAGATCAGGATTAAAAATACTCTGCATTAAAATTGGAAGTATAAAGTATGAAACATTTCAAAATTATCAGATGACTTACAGGAATGCTTTCTTACTGGATTATTGTTTTCCATGGCAGCTCTTGGATTCAGATCTCACTGTCTTTTCACCAGGAATTAGAATGTCTGACCCAGCTTGTGTCAGTCCCCTCTCTGTCCCTTGGCCAGGCTGCTGTAGTAGGTACCCTGAGTCCCATCGAACACACCATCCACCCACTTCCACTCTGTCCTGAAGGAATGGCTTCTGCAGGCTGTTGTGGGATGGGAAGATCCGACAGGCCAACCCCTTGTTCTTGACAGCACGAAAGCAAGGCCCCTGTTCAGGAAGGCATTTCTTGTCCCTAAAGGCTCTTAGCTGTATACACAACTAGAAACAGAATTCAATCTTCCTTAGTTTATACATGAAGCTTGTGTAGAAATTTTTTTTTGATGCAAAACTCATCATTTAACCTATCTGCAAGATTCCTACATTTGTTTTGCACTGAGATGGCCAAACATTCTCCATTGTCATGACCAAACTCTTCCTGTCTGGGGAGGACAACCTAATCTGTGCACTCCTCTTAACATACTGGAAGCTACTTACAAGGGGGAAATACGCAAAATAGTAGGAGGTCAGCATTTGGAATTACTAATTAAAGGACAGAGAAGTCCCACCATTTTGTTTACATTCCAGCAGGCAGTTTTGGTTCTACCAAGCATGTGGCAGTTCTGTCTGTCTCAGCAGTAAGGAAAAGCCATTTGTTCCAAGGTATGTACAAATGTCTGTAAGCAACCTGCCTGACTCAGGGCCCTGTTTGCCATGCTTTACTCCATCAGAACTCCTGATAATACACATTCACCCCCCCAAAGTACAGACAAAATAGAAATGCTGGGTTAGTAAATATGTAAAGCATAAAAAATTGAGTAGCTTGCCAGCATGAAATATGCAGTCTGCATCCAGAAGCTACACCTGCTCTTTAAAATACACCCAGTGCGTAGATCTCTGACCCCACCATAGATGAGCAACCACTTCCAAATCAAAAAGCTTATTTTCCAAACCAGCAGGTAAAGTACAACAGGTAAAGTCTAGGAAGAGGATGTAGGAATATTAGTAGGACACTTTATGTAAACCAAACGGCAGTTTAAACAGGGCTGGAACTTCCAAGAAGGAGCTGTCAGCTTGCAACAACGTTCCGCTGTACCAGTATCTGATATAGTAATGTTTAATATACCTGGGAATTTGTTTAGCACTTTGGAAAGGATAAATTAATTCTTTCTGGCAAGTTATAGAAGTTTTCTCTGTAAGGAAAAGTGTGTGAGGAGGTTTTTATTTTTTTAAGGAAAAAAATTACAGTATTTATCAGAGCTCCTGCATATTGAAACAACTGATTTGCAGTTCAAGGCTAAAGAAAGGAACATTCTCCAGAGGTTCCCCCCACCAACTAATGACCAACAGTTCTGATCAATTCCCCCCCACCATGAAGGTAATTTCATACTTGTTTTCACTATGCATTCTTTAAGGAAAGCTAGCATGGTTTTCCATTCGGTAATTCAGTTCAAGTTCTCAGCACTTTCTTCTGTCTCTTTTTTTTCACTTGTTGTATTATGTTCAACTATCATTCTGTCAAGGTTTATGTACATTAATAAAACTTTGTATTGTATAAAGCTTTTTGCATTATAAGGCTGTACAGGGTCATTTTGACAGTAACTGATATATTTCTTTGCATCTTACGTTGCATTGCCAATTTCTAGTGTATCCAGTTTGGAAGTACAATATACTCTAATTAAAAAGGTTGGCTATATTCTGGTTTGGTTTTTAGTTTTTCTTCCTCTCTTTTTTCACCTTAAATAGATTCAGGCTTGATTTAGAGGGAGGGGGGAAGGATTCTTCAAGACAAGAAGGTATGAAGTAAAAAGGGAAGGCGTTATCAGTGGTTGAAACTGAAAAAGAAAGCACTGATTCTTACAGCTCATGAAGAAATACAGCACACACTCCTGGGATGGCTACAGGACTTCTCTCTGTCCTTCTTCTCTCATATCAGTTCTGCAAGGGGGATAACACCTCTTCTGAGGAGCCAGCTCAGCCATGAGGATGATGGCATTCTCTGGCCCTGCCCTCCTCAGCCCCACAGTTCAAATATCAGATCCTTACCCAGCAGTTTGGTGAACCTGGCCTTGCCTGGGGGGAGCCCCAGTGAAATCAGGACAGCAAGAACCACTCTGTGTTCATCTTACATCTATGTATTTTTTTAAACATGCCTTATATGTTAAAAAAATCAATAACTAACTTAAAAGTGGATATTTTTTCAAGCAGAATTATTTCTTATAATCTTACACCTGCCATAGTCATCATGAGCCCAGCAGAACACTGTGTGAGAGAGACTTCAGGGGAAAACCCCCAGTATTTTCTGTAAAACATGTCTGTAGAGAGGGATTCTTCTGCAGGGAATGGCAGAGCCATGGTTTAAAATACATGTTGTGTTAAAATGTATCAGTTGTGCTCCTAACAGGCACACATCTGCATTATAACATCCACCATCATCTCTACTGCTAATTGGACTCCTTGTTGACAAGGATCAGCAGCAAGGTTAAGTACTGGCTGTAAAAGCAATCTAGCCTCTTGCTCAGGGGGTCAGCGCACAGGCAGACCCTGCAGGAGCCTGCCGGGCCTCTTCCCTGCTATATATTTTCTGAGAGCTAATAAAACACTGGCGTGACCGCTCCTACCTGGAGGTGTGCCAACTGCCACGCATCTGTGGAGCTGCAGTAAGTGGGATGTCCTTGTCTATCGCAGAGGCACTCGCAGAGTCTGCAAGGGAAGAGACACCATCTTTTGCCTCACAGTTTTAGACACTACTCATGAAACACTTAAATATTCTAGAAGTAAGTGACTGCTGACCTTGGACATGGGGCACCTGAGGCCTGAGTGCCCAGCAGAAGACCCTGGAAAACGGATGGGGCCGGCTTTAGTCCCCTAGGTTCAATGCCCCCGAAAATTGAGTGTCTTTGAGGCAATTCATCCTTACTAACCAAATGCACTAACTGCTTTTAAAAATCCTGGTCTAAAAATCCTGTTTGGGGCTGCAGGGAGCAGCCTATTTCCCCAGGAGCATGCTCTGGCTGCAGTACGGACAGCACTGCTGGCACTGAACCAGGCAGGATGGCTCGTGTCCTGGCAAACTGGGGCTGAGTTAACACGTTACATCTGAAACAAAGACCAGGATTTCACTTGGCTTGTGGGCTTGTCGAGTAGCTCTTGGGAACCTACTGCTATGTGTACTATGAAGCCATCCAGTTTCTAGACACCAGGCAATGCATCAGAAATACAGCTGTTGTGCTTCCACATGTGCACAACAGCTGCTGTGCAACAGCAGTGGCTAAATTTACATGTACGGTGCTCTTAAGTACCCACTGTTTTAAAAAAGCAAAGGAAAATAAAATAAAAGTAAATTTAGAGCTGAGCAGTAGTGGGGGACACCAACTGGAAATGTTTCATTAATAAAAAAAACAAAAACAAAATTAAAGAACACATCAACCCCTCCAACAGCTGTGCAGTGGAAGACGACAAAGTGATGCTCTGGCACATCACTGCAGCCTTGTAAAGCCTCTGTGGCCTATTTCCCTCCTTTAAGATGTGGTGGGAGAGGATGTTCCATGCTAGGCGGGGGTTTTGCTTTATTTTGGTTTTGAGTTTTTTTAATTGTTCCATTTCCCTCCCTCTCAACTGTGATTAACACACAACATACGGCACAACTCTGAAAAAACCTGCAAACCCGACAGCTTTTCCAATTTAGGCTATAGTTAATGAAAACAGACTTTGAGCTCCTGTAGTATCCTCTACTGTCTGCACATAGTTCTGCTCTACTTTGCTTTTCAAACCTCTAAGTTCTGTCACGTACCTTTTTTTTGCAGCACTTCTCAGACCGCATTTCACTGGAACTGCAAACTTTGGATTGTTACTCCTCTGGGAAGGTGCCCGTTTAAATAAAGAACAGAAAAATGCTCTCTATCGCTGAGCTCCAAAACCTTCATGCCAGTGTTCGCAGCACAGCCTAATGCAATCAAACCTATAAATAAGCTTTGCTTTCTGGCTGGTCAAAAATATCAAATATTTTCTTGACTCATTCACACACTAGACTGAAGAATTTGCTTTTTAACAGATTTAACAGGAAGCCAGTCAGGAGGGTCAAAGCTGTGACTAACATGCTCACACACAGCTCAGTGGGACTTACTTTAGAATCTATTTATGCATAACTCCATGAATGAATGTGAGCATGTTTTCCTCGGCTTGCTCTCACCGCCTCCTTCAGCATTTTGCCACAAATAACCACACTAGCCTGGTCTAGCCCCTACTCCAAAAAAGACTGCGCTCTGCCTGAACACCCACAGCAGCAGCACTTCCAGTGCAACGTCCAACACTGACTCATTTGTCAAAAAGCCTGAGCCAAGGGCCAGCCGCAGGCATCTACCTCCGTGCTGTTGCACATCTCACGCTGTGTAGCATCAGGCACACAGAGTTCAGGTACTGGGAGTAAGAGTTGCTTGAGGAGAAAGCAGGAAGTCATCTGGCTTCTTTGTAAGACTAACTTCTCTCAAACTGTGGGGGTAGTTTAACGCACAATTTCTGGCTAGAACCAGCAAAATAAATTATGATAAACCATACGTCTCACATTTCTTGTATTACACTTTCCTGACAAGCAGACTCTCCAGTACACAGTGTACAATTCCATTCCATTACAGTTAGAAGTAGTAGCTATTTTAGCAATAAAATCAAAGTGCTTTTTTTCCTGAAAGTGAGGGAAAAAAGTTTAAATGACATGAGAATTTAAGTAAAGATAAATAGTTGCAGGAGTGCTCCCTCCATCAGTGGGATTCTGAAAGAATACGCACACATTGGTGGCTGTCACTCATGCCAGTGACATTTTTAAAACGTACCAGAATAATTCTATTTGCAGGTGTTATCATGATGCCCATTTGCATTCCAAATATTTAGTAAGCAAGCATTAAGACTTCATGTTTTTATACCTAGGTACCTATTTTCAATGGGACTACATACCTAGAACTTAATGAAAAGAGCTAAATACAATGTTAATGTGATTTAAAAATATGCACTGAATCTTTTGTCATTTCAATTAAAAATAAATAAGATCCAGTTATATAGTGACACTGTGATAAGACTGCATTTTACCAGTCAAGTTTCATTCTTATTCAAAGTGGCAGATTTCCCTAAAATAGACAGAACCATGAAGAACAGTCCTCCAGCCACTTAAATAGAATTTTCCAGCCAGGAAAATAGAATTAAGGGTGTACTTAATCAGTTCCCAAAATCGGGATATCACATTTTATGGATAAACCCCTTTTGTGACAAACAGATATCACATTTTATGGATAAACCCCTTTTGTGACAAACACATTGTTACTTTCCTGTGGCTAGTCTAATTGCATAATAAAAGTTAATTCACATCCAATTTTAATACGAAAACAATGCCACGTGCACTGAAAAAAAGTTATTATACACATCTGAAAGAAGGCAGATTTAATTAAGTATTAGGCTGGATGGGGCCTGAGCAACCTGGTCTAGTGGAAGGTGTCCCTGCCCGTGGCAGGGGGTTGGAACTGCATGAGCTTTAAGGTCCCTTCCAATCCAAACCATTCTGTGATTCTACATCTGTGTACCTACCTGTCTAAAATTCTTGCAAATACCTTCTTTAACCTGGCTGCAGCAGCTCTGCTTGATGACAGCGAGTGAGATCACCACTGCAGATGGGTTTGGCAGCACTCGGGTTCAGGTGGATGGTCTTGGCACACTCAACGGCCTCATGCACCACCTGATGGTCCAGCACTTGGTTGCTGCTGACTTCCAGCAGCTTCATGGGCACATTGCAGTCCTGGTAGTGTGTGGACCTGGAAAAACCCTTCCCCTACACAGCAGTCCCAGTATCCTGGCCCAGCTCAACTTACATAAAAAGGAATTTAACAAGAAAAATAGAATCCACTCATGTTTTCCTCTAAGCTCTATTTAATTAACGCCTCTTTGGTGCTTCCATAGTAAATCACATCTGAATTAGTTCTAACATGACTGACAAGACATAAGCACTTATGATACAGAGGCAGGGCTGACCTGTTGTCACCAAACCTGGTCTTCTTTTTAAATCTAGTATCGCCACCACCATGTTGTTCCACAAATTATATGTGAACCCATTAAGTAAACAAGTACTTGGTTTGCTGCTGTGACACACTAAATTCGTCCCTCACTACTGTAACTGCAAAAACAGTTCCTGACTAGTCTTCCCCAAGCTATTTCATGGGTGCCCTGGAGCTGGACAGTCCCACACTGTTTGCTCTCGCCACAAGCAGAGGCCACTTTGTACTTGTAATCATCTCTGTTGCCCTCCTCGGACCCTTTCCACTTATATGAAAAGCTCATTCTTCTCACAGTTCACTTCCATATGTGGTGAAAGGGTTGACCCTGCTCAATCAGCCCCTTCATTCCTCAGTTGCAGCCAGTATCCTGCTCTCAGGGCAAATGCTACTGACTAACACGTCAGAAGAAAGAATTAAAAAGATAAAAGAATCCAGAAATTGGGACTGTTCCGAGGTTTCTTCCAGTGGAATGTTTTGCTGTCAGACAACTTTTAAAAGACACAGGAATTTCCTGTGGAGCAGAATTTGTGGTTTCTGACTACGAGTGTTACTGGCCATTTGCTGACACACTGCCTTTGGATCTGGTTCCCAAATATCCTTTACACAGAGAGATTTTCCTGAGCATTCTTTAGAAACTGGGTGTTTTCCATCAGGATTTTTGATTCTGTCACTGTAATAGCCAGTCCCACAACTTTTATATTTGGCACTGGCAGCACAAGTCATGTGAATTGCTGTCATTAGGTTTTTTTTTCACTTAATCAATAGCTTGTTAAAATCCAGGCTCTTATTTGGTGGTAGAGACTTCATCCAAGAATCTCCCATGTTTAGGGAGCCAAACAAAATGGGTGGGCTGGTATTCTGTATAGCTCAGGAAAATTGTTTTCCATAGGACTTTTTTAGCTTCATGGGCTACCCTAAGAGAGGAACTGAGAGCAAATAAAGTACATCACCAAAAACTGTCACTGGCAGACACAGACTGGCCAGGACTCTGAAGTCTCTAGTGTGAGTGTCCCCTGGCTGCCAAAAGCTTGCATGGTTCAAAGCTTGCTCTTGGCACTGCCAAACAACCAGGGACTACCTCCTCCCAACTCATCTGCCAGATTGTGACAGGCCCAAAACTCAAAGAAATCCCTTAGCTCTGCAGCTCTTTGTAGAAACCTCAAAAAGAAAGGCTATTTACCTTAAAGTCCTCTGAGATCTGCTGTCTGTACATATGTTGACATTGAATTTACTGAGCAAACACTGGAAGCCAAAGAACTTCCACCCCATCAGTAGCCACGGAAGCGCACATACCTTGTCTCCTCTTGCTCTGCTCTTGCAGAGAGTAGCCCGCTTGTTGTAACAAGTTACAGTGCCTTAACAAACTCAAATTAATTATGCTGCTTCTACCATAAGACTGCTCAGTCCCTCAAATCTTCTCATCACATGCCCAACAATGCAAGGGTACTTTCTGAAGACTTCTTTCCTGTTAACATAAAAGGGAAAAGCACCTGCAACACCCAATAATGCAATTAATATTGTCAGTCAAGCAAAATCTGAAATCTTATGCCACCCCAAAGGAGCACTCAACTTGAAATCTGATGGTGGCCTTGCTTCCTCTTTCCTTCCTGGCAATGAATAGGACAGCCAATGAAGAAAGCTACCTTCAAGGAAAGATTCCCTCCCACCTATTCAAAGGTTTTTGAAAGATCTCCCACAAAGGTGTAAGAACACAGAGAAATTTCCTACCCACAGGCAGAGGCCAGAGACAGCAGTTAAGCATGCTGAAACTGCTGAGAAGAAAGCCTCACCCTTTTCAACTCCAGCAGGCAACCTGGGACACTAGGCAGAGACAGCCCAAGAGAGGACAGCCGCCTGCCCACATACCATCCATTTGCCCATACTGGTATATCTTCTTGTGGTGTCCTTGAGAAGCAGTTTCTCTTAACAATGGACAATCGAGTATGTGCCAGACCCCATCCAGTCATCAGTTTATTAAAAGGAGGACCCAAGACTCAGGTAGTAACACCTAAGATAGGCAATAAGACTCTTCAGGAACAGAGAGACAGACATTTGAGGCTCTAATCAAAGAGCTGTAGGAGGACCTGAACCCAACACTTTCTCACCAGCTAGCTCAATATGGCTGTGCTCTGACAGAGGCTGCAAGTTATTTTAGACATGAGAGGTGTCAGAAGATAGATTCATGCAGCCTAACTAGGAAATGCATCTATCAGGGTTCACAGCCTGGCCCTGAAGCAAAACAACTGGTTTGTCTTAATTTATAAGGCATGGTAGCTACCCTTGAGGTACTTCCAGTTCAAAATACGGTTCTTTTTTCCTGTTTATGATCAAACAGTACAGCGTAATTCAAACCCACGTCCTGGAAAGGTGAACAACAGACAGCCATACCAGCTGCTCAGCGAATCTGTTTCCAGTGATCTACTCTCTTCCTTGCACAAAAAAGGTCAGAAGATTAACACCTTATTTACATAATTGTCTACCCTCATCCCCAGACTGTACATCTTGTTTTGTCTGTGCTGCCACTATATCGTATGTTCCCTCAACTACACAAGATTTCTTTTACTCAAAACATGAAATAATGCAAACATACTAAATACCACAGTGCAGTGACTTTTTTTAACACTTACTTTAAAAGTATTTTCTCTTTTCTTTTCTTCCATAAAGAAACTGCAGACAGCCCATGTCAGCAGCCAAATTAAAACAAACAAGTCTTTCTGAACAAAATGTGCTCTTTCTAGAAACTCAGGCTCACTCAGAGTTAATGGACTGCAGATCCTCCAGCTTTTGGGAAATATAGTTTGACAGTTTGTAGAGGAAGATTGATTTTTATTTATATACATCTACAAATAAAGACTTTATGCTGTGACACCAGCCACTCAGATGCATGACAGAAGTTCAACATCTTTTGAAGCAAAATGGTCAATTTGGGGTGAGGGACTATAGTGCGGATCCTTTTCTAACTCCAGCTGAACAGTGCCTTTACACTTAATCACATCCAGCACTGGTGAAGTGAGCTGCATCTGTCAGGTGCCTCTTACTATGAGGATTGAACCTGTCCTTCAGGCTAAGGAGAGATTTCTTAGCCTTTGACAAATAAGTAAGAAGACAGTGATGCAAAGGTACTGTGTGGAAGGAAATGACAGAGAAGAGCTTTGCAAAAGTGGGATTTGGCTCTTAATAATTAAAAAGAGTGTGAATTTCATACCAGCTCTAGCAGCTTTCCATCTGCAGAAAGAAGTAGGGAAAAGGGGAACAGTCCACAGTGCAGTTCACTGCAGGAAATATTGCAGAAATACACCTTCATGAGAATCTTAAAATATGAGCAGAAGGAAAGCTTGAGGGATGGATAGTTTTAGCAAGGCCAAACCATGTAAATAAAAGATATCAAGGAAAAATAAGGGGAGGAGGCGGAGAAGATCCAAATAAATTTGTTGGGGCTAGCTGAAACCTGTTGAAATCCAGGTTTCCTGACCAAGAGCAATGCCTTGAACTACTTAACCCCAAGCAAGCCTCTTGTAAAAAAAGTTATGCTCTTGAAGTTATTTACACAATAGCTGGGAGTCCTATCTTGCCAGCCCTGCATCTTCTCTCCTCCAGCTGCAAAACTTCTTATATCCTTAGTAGTTTTTTCCCATCACAAAGCAGTGAAAAGCCCTGGTGAAAAAAAAGTCAGAATTGCAGAACCCAGAAGGAAATGAGACCTGAGGCAATTGATTTAGGACTCTGCTCACTATGTTGTTTAGCACATTTTCACTAGTTCTGAGTAGTTCAATACGCTTCTGAAGGAGCATGGAGCAGTTTGACATATTGAGGAGGGGGGAAAAAAGATGGTAACAAGTGGCTGTTCCTTTTACCTTAGCTGTAAATCTGAGTACAACACACAGTGCACTGCATCAATTCCAAACAAGTGCAGGAGATATACAGCATGCTGCTTGCCCTGACCAAGCCACAGAACAGCAGAGAAAAAAATAAGGCTCTCTAGCAAGACATAAAAACTCAAATCTGTAGTAAATAGGAGTCCAAGTTTAAAGAGGTCTAAACTCTTCTAATTCCAGAAAAAAAATCACTACTACCAAGACAGAGTAAGTCTACACACAGATTCCAAACAGCACTATAACAGATACAGGTTTCAGCTGGTAATGTGAGCATTTTTAAGAAGCAGTGTGGTGCAAAACCAAAAAACATTCAAGTCAGCTCAAATTGAATCTTTGATAGGTGCAACATGATAGCTATACCTGTTTTTTAGGGAGAGATAAAGAAGGTCTGAGGAAGTACAACTATCCCGATCTGAACCATCCATGAATGTAAACCTTACAGGAGGCAATCCAACCACCTGTGCTGTGAATGATTTGCTGTAAGTGCAGCAGACCTGGTGATGGATCACAAAATCTATGGGTTGTTTCATGTTATGCTTGGTGTTAAAATACTATGTGTTTTGACAGGTTTCTAGAAGGAAAGTTAAGGACTGACAGCAACTCGCCTAGCTCTTGGAAAGTATTCACACCAAGAGGAACCACTAAGCCAGCTAATGCCAGAAATCACAAACCACACAGACCTTGAAACCTCCCTTTCTGCCATAAGGATTCAAGCTTTGTACTGTCCAAACGGTGAGACCAGGAGCCTGAACTGAGAGACTCTCTTCAGAGATCATTTGTCTCTTTTTTGTAGGACATTTTACTTGGGAATTCCTTAGTAGGGAAAGCAGATATACTTAATGCTGAAATTTTATAGCCATCAGCATTTACCATGAATCATTTGGCATCAATCACAAGAGGTTTTTTTTTTCTTCCACTGAAAGTACATTGCTTTTCCTACGTGGGACTGTTTGACTGTGCCTGGTTCATTTGATCACCAGGAAGAATGAAAGCAAGATGCCTGATCAAAACCACTCAAAACCACTAACATTTACAGTTCAATCTCTGATCAGTTATTTAACAAACTTTAGTCGTGAAAACTCAAGCGGTTTTAAAAACAACTAAACAAAAAAAAACTCCTCAAAATTTGAATCCACTTGAAAACAGTTAAAGAGATGAATTAGTAAAAAAAAAAACACCAAAAAACCCACCACACCACAATTCAGTAAAAAGGGCAAGCTAGATGGAGCATGGAACATCTACATTGTTTTTTCAAAGCAATAACTATTATGACTGGTACCTCTGAAAATTAAACAGAGCAAACTCTCCAGTATTTTGACCTCCAGAAGGTCATGTTCACAAGTCAGTGACCATAAGAGCCAAGCTGGCATTCCCAGTGACCACAACAATAGATCCAATTACTTCAACCAACGAGCATTAAAAAAGCAAATGCAGCACATGAAGCTCTTATTGCTTTGTTAATTCAAACATGTGTGTCCACAGATATAAAGATGAGAAAACAGCACCGTTCTCATTTCTGTATGCATGTAGAGCTCTGGTTTCCTCACTTTAGTTATACTTTTGGTTTACACTTTTCTTCACCCGGGTGTTTGCCTGTTTGGAAACACTTCACCCAAACTCAAACTCAAACAGGGTAAATTGATTCAATAACTTGTTTGTTTTGAGAATGTTGCTCTTCCCACCATTATTCACTGCCATTTTTCAGACTTGGCTATGAGAAAATACCATTTTATTCTTCTTTCAATTGCAGATGCATAGCTCTAGATGCTCAGTAAAAAAATAAAGTCAAGCTTCACACTTAGTGATTATTCTGAATTTGCTAAGTAACCCAGCAGTTCAAATAACTCATGTAGAGAAAAAACAAGAAACAAAAACCTTCAGTAAGTACACTGTTGAAGCAAGTAAGTTCAAAAGGGAATCAACAGCATTTTATAAAAGGTAGATTTAAAAATATCTACAAGATCTAGCAACATCTACCAGATAACCCAGCCCTGGGGACATTTGAGGAATAGATGGGACCTAACATTAATAAAACCCCCTTCACTAAAGTATCCTCTCCCGTGTCCCACTAGGTGGGGATGGGATTTGCCTTCCCTCCTGGAAGGCCTAAAGACCAGCATCAAATCCAGCACCTCTGTGGGCTCCTATACTTACACCTCAGTTCCTACACTGCCCAAGTATGCTGGTGCTGTCTCCACCTTACACAGTACAGGGAAAATGTTGCCATCAAAATCCTCTATCACCTCTATATTCTCCCTAGATAGACAGTCCCTGGCTGCTGCCCACAGGCCCACAAGCATGTACCAATGGCACTAGAGGAGCTGTACTTATCTGAAAGGTGAGTTGAAGATGCAGTTTAATGTGACTGTTAATGGGGATGCTATTTATACCTACGTTGTAAACATCCCTATTTACTTTAAATAAAGTTCTGTTAGAAGAGCCAAAACAAAAATACCTCTCAAGAGTACAGTAGACAAAACTAACTATGGAAGTGATACTGCCCCAGAAAAACACAGTGAAGCCAGTTTTTGCAAGGTTGCTAATTATGTATTATTAAGGACATTTACAGTGACTATTAATACATCTAGAGTCCTTTGTTGCCCTATTATCAATAACAAACGGGAACCTTCTGTACTGTTCTGGGAAATGACCTTTCTCCACAGCACGAGCCAGGAACCTCCTGAGCTGTAATTCCAGCTCCACCACTGACTTGCTGTGTGATGAGGGAAAGTCGCTTTAACCTCTCAAGGGTTGTTTCTTTTTCTGTAAAGTTATAGTAACACCTCTCAGCTCGGTGGAGTGCTTTACTCAGTTCAAGTATTTGAGCAGAACGAGCAGAGCTTTGAAGATGCAAAATGCCAGATCAGTTTGACATATTGCTGCAGCTGCTTAAGGATTTTAACACAGCAGAAATGCAGCTGCAGCTGGAAGAACACATTGTGCAGAGCTACAGGTGAGAACCTACACCCACCAGCTTTAGGCTACAAGTCACCACCTAGTAACATTTAACTTGTCAACTACAACTACAGAGTTTCTCAACACACAAGAAAGAAAAGCCCAATACTTGTTCCCAACTACATGCCAGCAGAATTTCAGGTACTGTTAATTCACATAACGGCAAAGGATACATCTAAATTAACAGCATGCAGAGAGCATAGGATGAAAACTACTGGGACAAGCAGAATGCACAGTGGATACTCAGTTTATGCAGCCTGGTACATTTCAAATGTCAAAAAAAAAATAGTTGGGTTATAGGAAGTTAGAGAGATTAAAAAAATACAGCAGAGACTGCAACAACACCAGCTCTTTCCCTCCCTCTTCCTAAATAAATAGAAGTCATGACTAAATGAAATCATTCTGAAAACATGAATTATTTAATTTGCTTTGGTGGAAAATTCCCAGGCTGAAACTCCCCAAATTGTGGTAAAAAGTGGGAAACAATCTAATTCATTTACAGATCACAGGAACATGTATGAGCACACAGTAAAACCATAGGAAGGCTATACTCCCAACCTAGAAAAAAACAGTCACTTACCTCTTTTCTAAGAGATAGAGATCAGTTTAGTTTCAACATCTCACTTCTCTTCTGCCTCACTACAAAACAAAAGGCTAGATATAGATACAGTATTTGAGAGTTGTCTCATAACTCCCTTTCATAATTTCACCAACAGCTTCCAAATAAAACTTACTTTGTGGCTTGAGACCCATCCATCTCAAGGAAATTCCATTTCAATTCCTTTGTAATTGACATCACAACTCAAATACCTGAATCTGCATCCCCAATTCTTCAGAAAGAAAGCGAGTTTCACAGCATGGAATATTTAACCTGAAAGCCACAACACCAGACCCATATTTATGAGAGGAAGTTCCCAGGGTGAGCTCTGTTCTTCCATCATGATGATTCTCAAATGCCCCCAAAACCTCTTTAGCTATTATTTAAGAGCATTTTGTTTAAGAGATAGATAGACAGCAATATAATTGACAAAGATATTTAAGTATGACATGATTCAAGTTTTATAAGAATTAAATTATAGCAGTTATTGAAATCTATGTTTGAATTTAATATTTAATATGTCTCTACTGACAGATTGCATTTACAGATCTTAATTAACAGTGCCATGAGACAGCTTATCCATGTTCTCCAGATTGAACTATGGCAAAATTTCAGACCTATGGATACACAGATTAATTTATGGACTTACTGTGAGAGTGGGTAAGGCACTGGAAGAGTCTTGCCCAGAGAAGCTGTGGCTGTCCCATCCCTGGCAGTGCTCAAGGCCAGGTTGGACAGGGCTTGGAGCAACCTCGTCTAGTGGAAGGTGTCCCTGATCATGGCAGAGAGTTGGAGCTGGATGATCTCTAAGGTTCCTTCCAACTCAAACCATTCTATGGTTCTATATACAGAAAATAAAGGACAGGAATATGCATCACTTAGCAAGTAGTTGGGTATAACACTTAGGAAACGGGAGGGGAGGGGACACGATGACATTTCCTTTCCTGGGCAGAAAGCTTTGACTCTGTGGAACACCCTGATGTGAATACACAGGCCCTGATGGTCACTTTTGCTTCTGCAACTTATTCCTGCGACATTTTGGAATTTATTTTCTTTTACTCAACAACTTCACTGAAAAAGTTTAAATTTCATCAGTAGCCCCAGATCAGTGGGTGAGGAGATCTGGCAGCTGCTAAAGAAGCCTTTTACCCGTCTATAAAAGCATCCTTCAGTAGTTCGACTCCGTGGAAGAGCCACTCCTGTGGGACGCTGAGCAGAGCTCCGAAGAGCTGAGGGCTGCTATACGGCACCATCTAAGGGCTCTCTCTAAGTACTGCAACTGAGAAGGAAGGACATTCGCTTCCCTTCCAGCAGTGTCGTAAGAAAACTTTCTAAGCCGTTGTTTTCTCTGTGAATCACTGTCGCTGTTTTATCAAGGATCAGGTAGAAAATGAAGTTACGGAAAAGCTGTAATAATTTTCAGAATAAACAGATTTACCTGTGTCATTTGTAGCAATTTGATTCTATCTGTTGCAATTTCTTGGTATGTAAACAAGGTGGTTTGCTACAAACACTACAGATTAAGCACAGAAGAGAAAATGTTATGGCTTTTAAATTTAGAAACTAAAAAAAATAAAAAAAAATAGCCTTAATTCCATCCAGCTTGTGCAATATTTGAATCTCTATTTCAGCTTTTCAATGTAAAATTGTCTTTCTGAACAGTTATACAAGTCTTGCTTTCAAAAATCTTTTAGAGTCATTTGATGAGGCAACCTACATGAAAAATGCCACACTAACCTGAGGATCCACTTAATCCAACCTTGACCTCAAGCAGCAGCCAATAAAGAAAAGAACTTATAAAACCAAAACAATTCAAACTATCCCACAGAAACATCCTTGCACTTAAGATGCTCATGAAGGGATACATGTTCAGAATGTTAGACGAGGGCTATCCAGACTACTTTCATTTACAGGATCTGTGCATGTCTCCAGAGCACTGTTTTCTAAGATGAAAGAGTTGGCAGTGGATCAAACGAGATTATTTTAATTATTCCGGTTTCCCTCTGAAATTTCCTGTCTTCTTGTATATGAAATTTACTACCCCAAAAAATGGAAAACTGACTCACCTAATGGGACAGAACTCAGGTGGTCTGTATTCTCAGAGCCCTATTCAATCCCACTTAGGCACATGTTCAAATGCCGTCCTTTGCTGATGTCAGGCTATGGAGAAATGAGGGTGTTTCTAGTTTGAGCAAGTGCACAGCAAGGAACTGTTTGCTGTGGAAACGGGTGTGTGGAGCAGTGTCTGCAGCTAAATTGAAAGCCATATACAAACTGCAAGTATGAAATTGGGACTTGTTTATTTAACACATCATAATTCAGAACAACTGATTAATCTTGTTACAGAAATAGAACATTCAGAGGCTTTTAGTTGTGCTAGTGCTATACAGTGGCCATGGTTTGCCCCATTCTTGCAGGTGCCAACATGATGGCATTAAAGAGTCTCACAGTAAAGACAGTTTCTTGCTTTTAAGAGAATGCCACATTCTAATGGATAGCTAAAAGAAAAGGTGAAGGATAACACTGAAATTAGCTGAAATATGAAATGTTAATTTTTTAAATCTATTCAGTTCTAGTGCCAGTGCACACAGAAAGAACCAGTCAGGTATTCTGCATCACAACACTTGCAAACAACAATAAAGTTTTTTGCTTTTACTGAAACTGTTTTAGCAGCTTCTTGATTTTGACCTAAGTTCCCTCCTCCTCCTGTAAATCAGAAGTTCAGAATGTGATTTCAGCTACTTGTTTTGAGTCCTGCAGATAACGAATATTAGCAGCTGTTGTTCACTGCAGACAGATAAATTGTATTCACAGCTCAGAAAAAAGAAATGCTGTTTTGGTGAACAAAATTTGCTCTGTTCAGCAAGCAAGTGCATGGAAAGTCATTCCTCTTAGTCTCAGACAGTAGTCAGGATTTCCAGGCAGATCACTTTGTTAAGACTTGTCCAATTAAAAAAAATAATTGGTAGCAATATTTGCAATGTAATTCACATTCCAGTTTGCTGTTTATTGAGCTGTGCCAGATACCATACACTTGCCATGCTTTTTACATGACACATAGGACAGAAACCAGCTTCTTGTGGAAATGAGTATCTCACCTCAACTGTGCAATTACAACAGTGTTAGTCTTCTCCATGGATTTTAAGAGACCACGATAGCCGAATGGCAGTTTCCCTTTGAACTTCAGAAGAGAAGGGACACCAGAGTGTAACAGGCTTGTGAAACACATACTGATATTTTAATATGTTGGCCTGTACTGCTGTTAACAGCTACCAATGACTGCTGAAGTGTGGATAGATGAGAGAAGTCAGTAGAGGAGGTGAGAGGAAGGAAAGAACACCAGCAGACTGGCAAGGCGTTATTTTCCACATGATGTCCACAAGCTTACAGATGTCTCATGATCATAAAAGTTTTTGGCAGAAAAAAAAAGTATATAAATACTGAGATTTCTTACTTTGATCTAGAAGTAAAAGACAAGAATCTGAGTAACAGTCAAAGTTCCAAGTCTGACCTTCTGACATCATAAAGCACATTAATTGTTGCAGTTTGTGATGTCACTAAAGATCCTTTGTCCAGTTAGACAATTTACAGTTTAGAAGCAAGGCAAAATAACCAACTTCCTCTTTGCGCTTATTTTACAGGTTCTGACAGATTTGATCAGATAAAAAAAAGGGAGGGATGGGGGGGAGACAATTGTCTTTATATCTACATTCAGTGCAGATCCCTAATAATTTTCAAACACATTCAATATCCTTTCTAGTTCAGTTTGTGAAATTTCTCCTAAAAGATATAAACCAGGAAATTCTTAGCGCCCTGATTTCCCTTTCCTCTCCAGATTATTTTTTCTACTCCAAAATACTGGGGAAGCTTCTCTAAATAAGAATGGTCCTTACTATGATGGCTGAAATCTGTTTCTCCTGCCATGAGAGGTGGGTCTGACATCACAATCTGGGAACCAGCTTGGCTGCTTTTCCCAATAAGCAGCAGGATACATCTTAGCACTGTTGGCTTATCTCTAAACTTCTCATCCTTCACACCTTCCTAGGATGATGTCTATTTTCTTCTAAGACTTGATGCAAGACAGAAAGAAGACTAAAGGGCAAAGGTAACAAAGAGGTCAAGAAGAGACAGTTTCCCTCAGATACTGCTAACAGATACCGAACAACAGTTATGCACGACTTCAGAAATTCCTGTCTGCTAGTGAGCTCTGTCCAAGCCTGGTTCACCAAGGTTACAGGAAAAGGAAAAAAGTTGTACTTTTGCTGATCAGTGCTGCTAAGCAACAAGTCATAAAAACTAATGTTACTCTCCCCTTCCGCTGGTTTCAATTAGAAAACTGCAAACAGGATCCTTGTGTCACAGGTTCAGTGCTGAGAGAAACCTTTAGCAGTGTGACTTTGTAATGCTACAAGCCACATAGTCAATGAGAGCATCTTCTCATTATACATACATTATGCATCCCCAGCCATTGCAGTCTGCCACAGTGCAGGTCAGCTCAATCATCTCAAGTTATAATTGTTTTTGGACTATAATCTATATAGGTTATAATCTTTAGGTGATGATAGTCACTTGTAATAGAAGAAACAAAGCAAAAATATCGTTAATCCCTAATTAACTTTATGAATATTTGAGTAAATTAAAAGCTGTGTAGCTTTTTTATACTACTCTACCAGGAGACATAGTAACTAACATATAGGAGGAACTCACTTCGCCACAGTATCTGAAGGAAAAATACAGGAATCTCATTATACACTCTGTAATGTGAAGCTTTTGACAACTTTGTTACAAGCGAACAATCATTTACGCAAACTACAAGAACTTCTAGCTTTTCCCCACTTAAGAGCACAATTAAAAGAAAACCACCTGGTTCCTAAGGACAAGTGTCTGCATTAGACTAGTCCCACACAACGTACAAACTCAGGAGACAGAAAAGGGAATAGAATTTATCATTTTTGTAAACCTCACAGAGCAAACACTGTGGATCACAACAATTTCTGCCAGTGAATTGTCTAAAGACAATTCCTATGCTCCCATGGGAGAAAAAAAGAGGGAAACAGACATTCTTCTTTCTGCTCCATAATGTACTTTCTCCACAGACTATCATGAATGTTAGCTCTTCTTTTCCTTGTTTGTTCACCAGCTGAACCATACTTCAGTATGGCAGCAGGAAATAGACTATGTCTATCATACTTCCATTCTAAATATGCACTATAATTGCTGAGGAGTTTTTAGTTTTGAAATTTTTATTCTCAATCAACAAATTTTGTTGATGTTCTACCATGGGAGGGTGGTGGTGGTGGTGTATTTTTAAATAAACCGTAAGCAATATGACCATGGACTAGCTGAACTACTTTTTGGAAGAGTAACCCTGTTGCTAATTAGTCACTGTTGACTGTCCAAATCATAAGTTCCAGGGGAACATACTAATTTTTCTTTAAATACCTGTTTCATCAACTTCTGTTCATTCATTCTTCAAATTATACCTGCTTTAGAATAGTCCAGCAGGAATAGTTACAGAAGCATTAAACTCTGTAAAACTGTTTCTCATTTTAACTCATGGACAGTGTTGCTTGTTGACTATGCATCCAAGGGGGGAGCAATAGAACGCTCTGAGTAAGGAAAGTAAAGAGGAAATAAATGTGTTTACACCAGTACACAGCAAGTCAATAACTAAATCCTATCACATTATTTTAAGGAAGAAAACTTTAGGAAGATAAATGCACAAGGTTAAAAAAAAGTTCATTTGTATCATTCAGCTTTGCTCAATCCCCATCTCCAAAAATCACAAGACCCACAAACAGCCAACACACTGCAGATTTCACAAAGAAAGAAACAATATATGTGAAGGAACATAAACACTGAACAAGCATGCAGAACACGAAGCATTTACAAAAGACAAGGGCAGATTAGAGATCAAGGAAAACTTTTCTATTACTTAAAGCAGGACATTACAACAGAACAGTAGTCAAGAAGGGTCACTTGGTCCTGTCACTGAAAACGGAGATTAAATATGAAAGGAGTAAGTCACACTGAGAGCATGAACTTGCTAAGAGCAGTTTTTTAACCTTAAGTAACATGGCTGTAAATATACATGGGGCTCAAAATAAAGACTACTAGACTGTAACCCTTATACTTTGCTGACCTGTTTCAGAGTCCTGGGTAAATCACCTCATCTCATCACACTTGTTTTTCCAGCTGTGAAACACCAGCATCTATTACACAAGGACCTGGGGAAAAGTTTCACACTTACATACAGCTGCAAGACTTCATAGGACATGAGTTTGTGTATCTGGACAGTTTGTTCCTTACCCCCCATATCAATTTGTCTAACTGTATCATACCTCTAACTACAAACTTATTCTTGCTATCATTTTCTCATACAGTTATACTATTTTCTCATACTGTTCCGTAGTAGCTGTGATCTTGTTAACATGAGAGCAACTTAACAACTCTAGAAACTAAGAATATGTCAACATCCTACTCAATGGATTTGTTTACTATCCTTTTTCAAATGCCTGTTTACTTGAATGACAATGTTTTAATGCATTTTACCCCACTTAATCCCACAGTGCTAGAAATGATGAGCTGGAAATGCTCTTCCCTATCTTGGGAAATACTGAATTGTTTACTAAATTGTAGCCTACCAGCTAAAGCTATGCAGTCCTGCTGAAGACAATGCATTTCTCCAGCCTGTGAGCACATAAACAAAACTACACAATTAATTGAACAGCAGTTGACTCTAAAACATGTCACAGAAATATTTTAGAACCTATAAAACAATATGATTCTCTTATGTGAGACAGTTCATAGTTTGTACAATACAGCTTTTTTCAGGGGAATCACTGAAAAACGGAGCAGGGACCCTTATCTAACCTATCATTTCCAAAGACCCTTTTCAGTATAAGGGCATTTCTCTGTCTACAGAAGCATGAGGCACAAATGAAGACAAAAAGAAGACAAATCTAATTTTCATTTAATGTTCTACTTTAGGAAGAAAATGCAGTTGCATGAAGAGTAGAACTTGCTTAACCCATTGTACTGTCTTCTGCTAAGAGTTCATTAGTAAATTAATGATACTTTAACAGAAGCAACAAAAGGAGAAAATAATGATGGCCCATAGCTTGAGTGGATCAACAGATCTGTGTCCAGAAAACAAATACTGAGGAAGCGGTAAAACATATTCTGTTTGAGCAGCTGTCATTTAAACAAAGCTGCAGGTTCTACTTTACTTTCTTGACAGCTCACGTACAGCAGGACTAGGAAAACAGCAGTCCCTGGCAAAAGTAATGACAATAATAAGGGTTTGAAGTAACAGACAGATAAACACAAATGAGGTCACCTCAAAAACTATCACCTGAAACACACGGACTACAAAAACTTGAGAGCTCACCAGTAAAAATGCTGCTGCTCTCATTAATTCATTTTCCACCTGACTGTCATTTCTTCTAGGTACCATAAAAATACATCTAATATTTAAAGCTGAAAGAAGAGAAGACATTGTTTTCAGTTTGTGGCACTTTCTGTCATACGCAATACAGGCTGTTTAAATAGAAAAGAAACTAAGTGATGTATTTTAATTCTACAACAACTACTCAGGACAGTTGTAACAAAGTCAATGTGCTTCTGCCACCCCCTATAATCCTTCAAATACTTCTATGTAACTGATTGCAGTGACCCCAGATTACTCATTTGGGATGAAAAGTTGAAGAAATAGGAATACAGGGTCAGAGAACTGAAGTTCTGACAATTTATGTGGTGAAATTCACCAACACCAACTACACTGGTGCAAACTTTCTTAACAAAGAAATGCCTTAACTGTATGTCCCACAAAACACCACAATGCTCTTTGTTAGCATTGCTCTGCAAATATACATGGGGATCATTGCTTTTAAGTACAAAGTATTTTCACTTTGCCCTGCAGTTTGCTTTTTACTTTCTGGTCATACTTCATATCTTTAAAGTATATGGACAATTATGCAAGACACCATCATACAATGGAAAAAAACATGAAAACGCTAGCATAAAGGATGGAGGTTTCTTTTGCATTAATTTGTGCCACTTTGACAAACCAAACAAAACAAAATCCTCAGTGTTTTCAACAATCACTCAATTTTTTGTAATAGTTACCAAATTATATCTACATAGGAATCAAAATTCTGAAGCACAGAGGTCTCCCAGGAGAAAGTAAGTGTAGTTGGAACACATTATTACAGTTCAGATGAAAGGAAGGAAAAGAAAAGAAAACAATCTTGGGGAAAAAAAAAAGGAAAGAAAAAAAAAAAAAAAAAAGGATGATCTAAGTAAACTAATTCATTGCTATCCTGAAATTGTCTTAAGTATTCAGATACAGGCTGCCAGAACTCAAAACTCTGTGTGACTTTTACTTCTTCAGAAGCCAAACAGGTAAAACTGAGCTAAAATAAAAATTAAAGACACCATAACTTCTGTGTTCAGAAAATCAAAATTTTGTAAGAATTATCACTTCCAGTATTTTAAATTGATTTATGTAAGCAACGATAGACTCACAAAATCTCCTATTTTACTGGGTTTCTGTCAAGTCTCCAAAAATGAGCATTTTTCCACTTTATCCTTCACATTTAGTAGATACCAGATGAGCTCTGCTTTTTAGGTCATGGCTCAGGAAAATGCTTCCTCCAGATTTGTTCTCAAAGGAAATAAAGAACAAATAACAGAAAGGTACTTTTGGTTATAAGCACCCATGTATTCTACAAGAGAGTGGGAAAAAACCCCAAACACAACTGGGCATTCCGTATGAATCAGAAAAAATTAAGTGAGATCAGAAAACCTCAAACCATTATTACTAATTATCCAAATATAAAGACATTTGCTATTAAAACATCATGGGTTACGTTTTTCCATCTGATGTCTGCATTTTAAAAAAGTCTAACTAAATTTTGCTTTTGTATTGCAACATCTATTTAGAAACAGAGATTGTTAAAATTCCCTTCTCCTAGTGTATAATAACTAATTATAGTTTCCAAACAGGGACTGAACACCGCTATATTCTATTTATACGCCTACAATTTATTTCAAACTAAAACTGTGGTCAGGTGCTACCAGAGTGTCCAATGTTCTTGCTGTCACTCAAAGTGAGGAAAGAAAAAGCAATCCATACTGGCAACAGCTGATGCTGTATTAGAATGGAAAGCTGCGGTGTCAGCTGCTCTAAGATGGTCCCATAATTGAAACAAAACTCTGCACCTCCATAAACCTTTCTCTCCCACCCTCCCCAAATCACATTTTGACATGGGCAGAGATGTTTGATCAGGGTGTCTACGGTGTGTACAAATTAGACTTCAAAATGCACTTTTTTTCCAATAAATCTGTAGTACTCTCTGAGTGACTGGATTTGTCATGGTTGTCATATGTACAAAATCCTACAGTATTCTTCTTGCAGAGTACTGGATAGGTATTCTATTAATGTCTGCTGTAGTAAAACATTTGAATCCACACATACAAAAACTGTATTTAATGTTCATGTTTACATAAAGCACTTAATAAGAACAAAGTAGAATATAATGCTTAGAGACTATCTTTGAATGCTTTCAGTAGCAGGTCAGCTGCCAGCCCAGGTGACAAGACACCACGAAGAACTTTTTCTTCTAGAAGTGGAATCTTATCCTTGACTGCCAAGTGACTCCGGAAATGTTCCAACATATTTTCTTGGATGAGATTCCACATCCACACTTTCTGCTGCTTCCGTCGTTTGGCAATCAATTCACCACTTGTGAGCGTGAGGTCACGGAATTCTGTCATTTTATCCCACATATCTGAGATACCTTCTCCAGTTTTGGCAGAGATGCGCATTACCTGTTTGATTCAGAAGAATTTTTAAAGGCAAGTAACTACTGGGTTTGAGGTTTCAATTACTGCAGCAAGTAAGATTGTATGAAAATTAAGAAATGCATAGGGCAACCTTACTTCAGTACACTCACTTCATGAAGCTATAAGCAGCTTTGTGCTACTTACTTTTTTTAAAGGTCTCAGAATTGGAGTTCTACCAACTGTCAGGGTACACCAAGATCCGCAGCATTTGGGGTAAATAGGCCTTGTTCAACGGCTTGTATAATGAGTAAGAATCTTTTTTAATGAGTTCTTTAGCTAAAAGTTATAGTGGTGCCATTTTACTTCAATGTAGAGTTAATTACATATTCTGGTAGATATTCCCTGGCAGCTAGTCTTGTGCATTTAAACTATTCCAGAAAGGATGTATTTAGACTATGTTTTAGTTTTTGCATATGCATTCTAGACTAGGAATTTATTCTGCCAAAAATATTTCAGACATCCAACATGATCCTTTAAATGGAACAGTTAGGTTTGGGGTTTTTTTGAGTGTGGTGGGGTGTTTTTTGTTGTTGTTTTTGTTTAAAGAGTCTCTCTCTCTTTCCCCAATCTAATGGATAGCATACAGCCCCTACATATCAGCATTTTTTTTCTTTCAGTTTTCAGACACTGTGATCACTGAAAGAAATTTCTGATAACCTGTTTAATTCACTTGTCTCAAACAGTTATTTTGGCTCACATTTATCACGTGAGCTCTCCTCAGATCTAGAAACAAAAATTACAAAATGATGGCTAGCCTTCAAGCAGCCCTGCTGATTTAAACTTAATTCAATAGGTCAATTTTAATGCCAGGGTAGGGTATACATACATATATATATATATATATACACCCTATCTATAAAGGGTCCTTTATATATACACATGTCTAAATAAAAGGAGTGAGAGAGCATGTGTGTGCTTATTTTATGTACATAGACTAAAACTTAGTACTGAATCTTTTCCTTAATAATTTATCATAACCTTTTAATAGACTAAATACTGCATTAAAACTAAAGGCCTACAGGATGACAATTCCATTAATCTAGACACTGCGTACACAACTAGATGAGGTCCTTGCTCCAAAACTTTCATTATGTGTGAAATAATAAAAAAATAAAATTAAAGCAATAAAGAAAGCACATGAACATGTGAAAGAACAAAAATAATCATAAGCTTCAGAGTTGTAAAAGAGGGAGAAATAGCTTATGGGACATTTTAAGACATGTATAGTTTATAAAAAGCAAGACAAGCTTGTACCACTATGATGTTAGCAGTAGGTCTGCTGGTGCTGAGAGTGTAGCTGAGGACAGAAATCGCAGGGACCAGGACTGGCTTTGAGCAATGTTTCATATAGTGCACCCTGAGACCAGAGGTGAAACAGAAACAGCAGCAATCAACTCTAGCATGGTGTAAACAACAGAACTGAAATTTTGATCAAAGAGCCCAGGGAGACTAGTATAGCTAGATGAGAGGATAACAATCCTAACTCATTCAGCGTTGGGAGTGGGGGGGAGAAAGGGGGGAGGAAAGAGGGGAACAAACAACCCACCACCATAAAACAAAACCAAACCACACCCAAAATCCCACATAAACCATAATGAAGTACACAAACCTTTGGTCTCCAAACCTTTGAACGTCTGCGAAGCAGCTTCATAGCACTAACATATTCAGCTTGTATTCTCCGTGCAGGCACAACTAAATCACCATCAGCTTTATTTATAGCAACTAGATCTGCCATCTCAATTATACCTCGTTTGATACCCTAAATGCAACAGGGAGAGAAATCATGAATACCCAGAAGGACTGTGACATGCTGATTTATCACAAAAAGCAGGTTAAACTGCTTTATTTCTTTCTAGTGGCTCTTTTTTATATGCATATGAGCTAGTCATGCAAGAGTAGCTCCAACAGCCTCTGCTGTTACTAGTTATTACTCTATTTTGACACAAGAACCCTAGACATGGATATTGGAGTTTACATGATAACCTATTTCACAGGCAGAGACTTTAGTTTAACCAAAACATGACCAAGTTAGAAAACCTATTTATACTGATTTCTGTTTTCCTGCACTACAAAGCCATCCTCCAATATATAACTAGTAAATATGCCAAAATAAGTCAGAATATCGTAATTTTACAGCCTAATACTTCTAAAGTCAGGGGCTGATATCAGATCCTAACTGTGTAACTTGGTAAAACACTGAAAAGACTTCGCAGTCACAGTGTAACTTACAGAACACTATTGGCTATAGACTTTCTGCACAGATACATCCTGGGTTTAAGTTTCTCTTTCTTGTCCCAGGCAATACATACATAAGAGAAACTGAAAAGTACCTGTAATTCATCTCCACCCGCAGGTGGTAGCAGCAATATAAACATATCAACCATATCAGCCACAGCAAATTCTGACTGTCCCACACCTAAAAAATTAAATCCAGAGTTCACCATTTATTGCAAGCTTTCAGTTACATTAATGACAGTAATCATGACATATCCCAGTATTGCACCATGAACAAATCCCACTAACAAAACAGAGACAACAGTTTTTACAAAACATACAGGACTAGAAAACTGACAGAATGGGCATTAATTTTCAACTAGTTATCATGTACAACAGCATGAGCAAAATCAAGGACAGAAGTACGCATCTAGTAACACAACTTCTTTAGAGATCACAAAAGGCTAATTAAAACCTTAAACACATACCTACTGTTTCTACAAGAACCACATTGTAGCCACCTCCTTCACACAGCAGAATGGCTTCATTTGTGGTCCTTGTTACACCTCCGAGAGTTCCTCTGGTTGGAGATGGTCTGATGTATGCATTCATATCTCTTGACAGCTCAGTCATCCGTGTTTTATCACCCAAGAGAGAACCTTAAACATTTAACATTGAATGATTTTAAAAAGTGCAAAACAGCTAAACTTTCCCCTCTCCATCCCCCAATAAATGAGAAGAGACTGATCTCTTGGACAAAGTCAGTTAAATAAGAATATCCCAGTAACAGTTGCTCAAGACTTTGTTGAGGACCAGGAAGTTACTGCCTGGTTCTTCTGCCTACCAGAAGGGTGCTGGAAAGGTGCTAGCAGTCCTTGCTGCTACTAAATATGAAGAATTTGTTCTAGGTCAGATTGAACCTGAATGGCTTTTTGAGGTCTATACACAGCAGGCCACACAAGTAAACCTTTGCTGCTTCTCTCCAAAGGGACAAGTGTCTGCCTTAAGATTCTGACACGTCTTGATGGTGTATTGTTATGTTTTTAAGAAGGCTGACACACATCCCTGCCTTCCTTCTATTCATCCAAACTTTAAATGGGATTCAGTAAGATCTCCACATATGATGCACATTCCAAAAGATGAGAGATGCTCAATTCTCTGAATTGGCCCAGTCTTGCTATCATATTTTGCTATTCCAAAATGCATCTTGACTGTATGCATTCAAGAACATTGCCTCAGCTACAGGTCATTGCAGTGATGAAGGGTTTTTTTAATTCATAAACGTTGCAGCATCTTCTGTAACAGTGGAGAAGCTGGAAAAAGGAATGATGTTTCCAAGAAGCTGCTCATTAGAAAAATATCAAAATCAAGGCTCTATTATTTATGTCAGAGAGACCATTAATTAAGGCATGGTTAGCCTATAATTTCCCTACAACTTTTTATTTAAGAGTGACAGATTACAGTCATACAACTTTGAAGAACTGTATATTTAGAAAAAAAAAAGTCATGGTACAAGTCAGACAAATGGTCAATGATACTGCACAAGGAGACTTAGAAACTAGTAGAGTCAACACCAAAAATGCTTATTGAGAAGAACTAATGAATGTTCTAAAACCCAACCTGATCTACATGTCTGGATTGCAGCAGCCTCTAAATAGTTTTAAATTAGCACATGCTTCCTGCCCAGTGATCAGCATTGCCACTGTTGAAATTCAAGCAGAAATGAGTGCCCTTATACTCCTTCATTCACGGGAAAACAGATAAATAAATGCAGCTAGAGAGAGAAAATCATGGCTATCTGAAGTTTCAGACCTGAAGTTGTACGGCAACATTTGGAGACTGGAAGAGAGGAACCCTGACAAAATTAGGATAGCGATGCACATTTCGCAATTTCATGTCACATGGGGAAAAAAGAAAACTTGATCCAACATTTTTAATATTTTAGTTTTAAAGGCCCAAAATTTCCCTCCATTTGACCCAAAGAGAGACTCCTATAGTTGAAAAGGTATTAGAAACCTGACACAAGCTTTAGTTCACACTCACCACCACTTGTACTAGAAGAAGGGTCTACAGCCAGCACAGACACTTTGTATTTTCTTTCCGTAAGCATCTTCCCAAAGCATTCTATGAAAGTCGATTTCCCAGCACCAGGGGGACCAGATAACCCTAAACAATTATATTAGAAAGAAAAAAAACCCCATTTTGTTAATCAAATAAATACATTACACAAAAACAACATCTAAGTTGATAACAATTCATACTTCAACACAGTATCACAACAAAGGCAAATGGAGGCTACACCACAACTAAGCAGTTGTAATTTGACTTGAAATACACTACCTTGGTCCTCCCAACATAGCAGTACTCACTTCACCAGCCCTCATCCAACCCATACCAACATAACATTCCAGGTTTTGGCTGTCCTTCCTCCCCTCCAAATAAGTTTGTGTATACTGATTTTTCCTTCTGAACTTCAAAAACGTCTTATCCTAAGTCGTGATTTTTCAGATTTACTAACTACTTCTAAAAGAAGCACTCTAAAAGCAAAAGCCCTTACCCTGAAGAGCTCTTATTTCAAAACATGAGGCAACTTACTCACGTGTCAAAGCATGCAAACCAAGATTATCACCACTCACTCCCACGATTTCTCACTTCCATGCCCAAGTTCTTGCTCTTACTACCTCTGCATACACACAAGAGATGACAGCTGGCCATGGTATAATTCAGTTACCCATCTCTTTGCAAGGGCAAAGTATTTTATAGTTTACAAGAGAATCAGATTCAAGACTCCTCAGCTGAAAAGCAAGCTGCTTTAAAGTAAGGCTATAAAACAGGAAGGCACATGTTTTTCCTTTTGTAGACTGAAACAGGGATTCAGAAAGTATTCGAGAAAACACCTTCTTCAGGTAAAGGTCAGGTCTGCTGAAATACATCGTGCACTATCTAAGTGTATATAACAGCTGTATCAATCTGCCAACTACCTTATATATCAGTTTGTAATAGTTACAAAAAATAAGCCAAATAACATCCCCCCAGGAAGCAAAGGTAATTTGTAGAGCTTTTCAAAAGCATTTCCCAGCTCAGCCCGTAAGTCTACTGGACAGCTGAAGTGATCTAGATTGGTTACAAACCACTAGAAGCCAACAATCCAAGACTACAGACCATGATGCTTAAAGAACAATAGTGATAATGAAAGGTGAGGACTCTAATCCCACCAAAGCAACTACTGGACAGATGTAAAAGGACTAACCCACTCTAAAGGCAAGTGGCTTTCCTTGATTTAACTTTTCTTGTTCCCTGTGGTAGGATAATACCTTCTGAAGGAGCACCTGCGCTATTTTCTTCTTCCTACTCTGAGTTGATTCTACAAGTGTAATGGATTCTGCTAAACAGGCTCTATGACCCTGGATTAGTCCACTGTAAAGTCTGTCTACGAGTCTTTGTTCTCTGTCAGAAAGTTCCTCTACTTGCTGGTCAGGGGCCACCTGCTGACTCAGCTCTCTCCTCAAACCGTTTGATGAAGACATCGATTTTGTTTGATAGTGCTGTGCTGGTGTGAGAGATTCAATGCACAGGAAATCCACTCTGGAAATGAAATGAAAGTTCGGGAAGTAAGCTCTTCTAGAGAAACAACAATGAGGTAATCTCAGCAGCAAAGATGGGATCTTCATTTTTTTTGGAATTAAAAGTACCAGAGATACCAGTTCAATTCCGTTTGTAGACACCCTAAAGAGAAAGAAGAACATTTTTACTTCCTTCATAGCACTTACTTAGAAAAACTCAAATGAAACATATGTACACAGGCAGTCATCAGCTTTTATTTTATCCATACTTACTGTTTTAAACAAGAAAAGATAGTTCCCTCTATTGAAAATACAGAACAAAAAAAAGTTTTCAAATCTTGAATAGCATAGAATTTATTATCATACTGAAGAGATTATTATTTTTATAAGCAAGCATATAAATAAAAAGCACTCTTAAACAAGACAGTCTCTAAAAGCACACACAGTACCCTAAAAATCCAGTTACAAGCCAACCAAGCCAACTTTTACGCTTACTGAAATTACTGTATATCCTACTTTTGCTGCTGCAAAAGTTTTAAAACAATTACATGAGACAAGCTTTTTGCACCTTATTTCCAGAAGAAAAAATTAAAAAAGGCATGCAATACACAAGAAAAAAAGATCACAGAATGGTTTGGGTTGGAAGGGCCCTTAAAGATCACCTAGTTTCAACCCCATGCCATGGGCAGGGACACCTTCCACTAGACCAGGTTGCTCAAAGCCCCGTCCAACCTGGCCTTGAACACTGCCAGG
>JANHGB010020169.1:0-10606 GCA_026283785.1 Coracopsis vasa
ATAGGATGCTCTGGAATCTACTGCTGCCTGAAATCTGCCCCCTTTCTGGAGCTGATAGCAAAGCAAAACCATGCAAGTTAGGAGATGGTTTATTCAGTTGGGTCAAAGAAACCTCTGCAGGATGCCTGAGACTTACATTTTTAGCAGGCCTTAAAATTGATTTGTAGAGGTTTGCAATTTGCATAGTTGGAACCCAAATACTTGTAAGTTGAAACTATGGTCTAACTTTTTTTCTTTTTTTTGGGTAGCTGATCCAAATAGTGACCATGAGAAGACAGAGTTTGTGAATTTGGTGCTGCTTTTTTCTGAATTCACTCGTCATGATGTTTTCTCCCATGATGCTTACATGTGCACTTTAATATCACGTGGAGACTTGTCAATCACTGCAACTACTAGACCACGTTCACCAAATGGGGAAACTGTGGATGAACACTATTCTAAGGATCATGATGTGAAACTGGAGGTAACAGTTCATGCTCTTTCTCTCATGTTTGATACTGTTTCCTTAAACTTAGATTTTCACTGAATCATTAATATTTCAGATATGAGATACTAAGTTTTTTGATCTGTGTCTCCTTGTCTCTTTCTCTCTCTTTGAGAAGAGTGATCCATTAGCTTAATTCTTGCATATATCTGTAAATATTACTGTTGTGGTGCAAATACACTGAACTGAGAGTTGTCTAGTGATCTGAATAACTTGGGATAAACAAAAAGGCACAATGTAGACTTCATCTGCAGATATGCTTCAATGCAGAGAAGGGAAAGCTTTAAGCAGGAGGAGTCTGTGCGGAGCATGGAGTAAGCCCACATCCTCTGTGTAGTGTGGGGTGTGCTGGCACAGTATAGGTGTGAGTGATGCACAGCCTGGTAGTAGGCTCACAGATGATCAGGAGTTACTGTGTGCCACACAGCCACCGACTGAAGACTGGGAAGCCAGACCTCCTGACTTGTATGTGTGCAGTTCAGGGGCAATCCTGAGTCTTCCATCACATGAGCAGTTTGTAACCTTTTCTAAAACTACTGCAAGAGGAGGGCAATTTTAAACTTGGGCTACAAACCACGTTTGTTCTCATGTGATGAGATGTAGCCTGCTGTTCTGCTGCAAAGTCCATGTGGGGCCTATAGGAAGCAAAAGCATCCTTTTACTTGTCTTTTTAATTTCTTTTGTATATTTCTTACATCACTGTCATGACCAAATTTGCCCTGAAATATAGGGGGTTTCTACAAGTTGCTTTTCGTGGTACACCAAAGCAGGTAGTGAATCTTGGGAGGGTACAAGAGTCAGCCTCCTGTTCTGTAGGTGTTCCTGGAGGGACAGAATTGCTCATGGGGATGTCCTGTAAAGTTTTGTTTCCCCCTTTGGCTCATGCCATATTCTATGCTTTTGTGGATTTAGGTAGAGAAATACTTCTGTGAATTAAGACTTGTAATAAAGATTTAAAAGTCAGTGTCTGAAACCTTCTTGCCATTAATACTTTTTTCTTTATTCTTAAATAGGTGGAGTGCTTGAGTTTACCTGAGATCAGTTAAAAGGGTCTTCAATAAAATGTGACTGATACTTATTTTTCTCTCTGACAATTACTAGGATCATAGTATTATGGAACATATGGGCATTGATTCAGGAACCGCTAGTATTTTTGATGATGTAGACAAGAGTGACTTTAAGGCAGATTTTGGTTCGGAATTTCCAGTAGGTTTAACTTCTTTTTTTCTGCATGCCTTTGTTGCCTGTGCCTGCTGCTTGCTGTTGGCACTGAATGTCTTGCCATGCCCCTAGTACTTCCTGGTGGCTCCATTGACAGCTATGTCTTTCAGCATCCAGTCCCTTCTGTCTTCTGTGTTGGTGCATTGCCTCCTTTCTCTCATCTCTGCTGTATGACAACTTACTGCTCTCCTGTGCTTTCCCTAGTTGTCCATCTGCACACATGCATGCACAAAGTACTCCTTCCTTCCCTTCTTTCCCTTAGCCTCAGCATATTCAGAGTGCTGTTTGTTATTGTTAAACATGAATAATATGCAAAGCTACCCGCTTCTGTGACATTGAGGAGCTCCATTGATACCGTTTGCTTTTCAAGTGACAGTTCTATGTTTTGGCTCTGTCTCTCCCTTTCTTTTTGCTCACTGATAGCCCGATTCTGCATTACTTTTGAATCTCCTGGTTTCTTCCTTTGGATCAGTCCTCATTCTGCATCTGCATGGACTCCTGTGCCTAGACCTTTCAGTGCAATCCACTTGCAGGATATTGGGACCCCTGTATCTGTCATAGCAGTGCTTTCAAGCTTATCTATGCCTGATGACAGTGTGCTGTGTCACCTTCCACTGCATCCTTTTCATTATTTTCCCTCAGTCACTGGAATAGATCGTCACGGTTTCTGTGTCACAGCAGCATGAGAAGTGTGGAGATGGCTCTGAATCGTTATGCTTTCTTCCCTGACAGAGTACCATTAGTTTAAAACTCTTCTAATAACAATGGAGATATGCAGAGAGATATAATGTGTGTATGTATCATAAATTTCAGGCTTGATTACGATTGCCCCTTGTTCTGTCTATCCTTGAAAAACCTCAGATGTTTAAAAAGTGATTGTAAGCAAGAACAGAATTGTATCTCTGAATGCAGTTGCTTAATTTTGAAAGCTAGAGGTTACACTTACCTTAAACATTTGTTTACATGACTTAGATTTTTTCTCCGATGCCTGGGGAGTCTTGTGAGAATGTGAACTCTTCCTTAGACAGAAGAATTTCAGTTACCAGTGAGAAATCAGTCAAGAGAGAAAGACTGAGAGAACTGATTTTCCCATCCAATTATGACCTCCTTCGGCATTTGCAATATGCAACACATTTCCCTATACCTCTGGTGAGTTATCTGTGTATTTGTGTGTGTAATGGTACTGCCTGGTGTGACAGCAAAGCATTCAAAGAAAGAAAAGCTCACTGACTGAAGAGAGCTGGGATGTGTGGTCCCTGCCCAAGGGCTTCTGGCCAGCTCGTGTGATGCTATTACTGCTATTGTGCATGTGCTGTGCACTGCGGGACAGCTTCAGTGAAGCACATGTATGTGTTTTTTATACCAAAAGGTTAGCTGGATGAACGCATAAGAGATGTAATACTGTGTGATGACTTACTTGGGTTAAGGAGACCAGCAACACAATAAAAATGCCATGTTCTGGGGTCTAATAAAAGTTTGCTGAACAGAAAAATAAATATTGTAGTTGGATGGATGGGTGAATAGCAAAATAGCTGGAAAAAAAACAGTTCTGAAATATACGGGACAGAACAGTGTTATTTTCTTCCACCCACTCTGCACTGTTTCTAGCATGGATTTTTGGCTGCTGCTGTGGTGTTTGTCTGTAGGCTCATGGGAACTGAAGAAAACCCTATGAATAACATTCCAGATCTCAAACCGTCAGTCAGATGGCTTCTCATGTTTTCCACTGTGCAGGAAAGAGGGCCCACATACTGAACAAGACTTGAACTGTAATGTAGCTACTTGAGAATTATTATTGTTGCTGTTATTATTATTATCATCATCATTATTATTTATGATTATTATTTTTAACAACAATAATAACTTTTTAACAATATTAAATCCTTTTCATATGGGAAGTGTCATGTGAGAGTACAGTGTGATAACCACAGTTTTGTTTGCTTTAAATTTCTTACTCCACAAAGTTTGGGTTCTAATTTATTGCATGTGAATTGTTGGTAGAATGTTGAATGAGCTATTTCTGTTCAGGAGAGTTTGGGTGCTTGCTTAAAGTTTGATTCATATTTTGCCCATTTTAAGGATTAGGAAAAAGATAACTTGGTTTGGGTTTGTTCCTGAAATATTTTTGATTTATGGATGAAGCTAATCCAGGTAGCTGGATTTTGCCTATGCAAATGGATTTTAAAATTTTGTTTATTCTGTATAGGCATTATTATTGGAAGTAATTGTCAATTAGATATTAATAAACTTAGTTGCTGTTTCTTACATTTTTATAAAAAAAACAAGGAGACAGAACACACTGGATATTTATACTTTTTATATTAATTTTTAAAATTTCCTTGACTTTTCTGCAGTAACATGTTGTTTGCTTTCTTCATATTCATTGAAGCAGCAGCAAGGAAGGGCAATGCAACTTGGCAATAAGAAATTTATTTATAAAAACTGCAGGTATGACATAAGCAGATACAGTAACTTTCAGTCAGTGCAGCTTAAAATCACTTTCTGGAGTAAATAATGCCCTTTAAAATGCTTTTGGGTTAAGTGTGTATATGAAAACTTTTCAGCTGAAGAACTGCTTTAAATTAATCTCTTCATTCGATTGCACCAAGTTGGTTAATATAGTAACTATACAATACTTAACTTAGAAAAGGTGAGCTCAGGTGTTTACCATAAATAATTACAAGGTATGTTTGAGTTCGTCTGATTTGTTATGTTCTTAAGTGTTGCTGATCCCTGGAAGGGCATCACTGGCACCTTGAACTGTTTCTGAAGGGCTTTATTGAGGTTCTGTTAGTCCAGACCTGCTGTGTGAATGTATAATAAAGTGGTGGGTATGGTTCAAGTTTTTTCCTTCTGCTTGGGCTCATGTTTCAGCAGGAATGTTTCCCATAGTAGCCATGCTTGCAATTCACCTCGGCTGTTTGTACTGCAGATCTGAACACTCCTCTGATGTATTTTAGAATTGGTACTTTTGCATCTGCTGCTCACTTCTGTGTTGTACCTCTTTGTCTGTGAAAACCTGTGTCTCTTTAGGTGTGGCAAAAGTTTCAGTGAATTTCAGTCTGAATGATTTGGAAAGATGGTAATACAGAATAGGGTCAAAACAGAGGTTTGATATGGCAAACAGCAAGGTAGATTCTTTAGCTTTAAAGAGAGCTTGTTTCAGAGAGCAGCTGGTATTGGTATCGCTTTGGCTCAAAGTGTAGGGAATACGAACAATGTGGTATGGCACAAAACATAGCAGATAGCCTGCAGTTACCAGCAGTATGTTGATGAGGGCTTTCTTCACGTTTGCATAACTCTCACTGTATTTGTTCCGGTAGAGCTGTCGAACAACAAGAAAATTGGAAATCAGTATTACAGCTGAAAAATTCAGGAATATCGCTGTGCATATGAAGTTAGTAAACACGTGCCAGTCTCTTCCAAATTTTGTTTTAAAATCAATGCATCCTGCACCAGGTTGTTCTTCAATGGTTTTTATTGGAATAGCCATGTTAGGTACTGTTATAAGGAGAACCATTGTCCATACCACTGCAGACAACATCTTGGCAAATCCAGGCTTCTGGATGCGGTATATCTTACAACTGTGCATTAGCTGAAGACAACGGTCCATGCTCACAAATCCCAGAAATATAATAGATAAATACATGTTCAGGTAGATGAAACAGGCTGTAACTTGACAGTGGAATATTCTCAGTTTCCAGGACGCAACTCCTAGGTCAACAATAATCTTTACTGGCAATGCCAAAGTCAACAAAAAATCTGCTGTTAAGAGGTTAATTAAGTAGATGCTCATACACTTCTGTTTCTGGTCTCTTTGTGTGAATGCCCATAGTGCAAAACAGCTTCCAGTAAATCCCATCAGAAAAATCAAGTAGTAAAAATAGGTAAAAGGTTCCATTTCTTCAACAACGTGGCATTGTGAAGCATTGCTTGACATTGTAAACTTCTTGTGCGAGTTTATTTTGCTGCTAGAGGATCTCAAGAACCTACAAAGAGAACCAAGACAATGTCAATGACATCAACTTTTCCTGAGAGTTGGTAGTTATTCTCTGGGAATTTTGTTTGATTAATTTAATGGAAAAAAATGCAATTTGGAAGAAATATTTTTCTCTCTCTTCATGCTGCTTCACAGATATTCAAGAGGGCTTTGTTCTTGAAAAGTTTAGAAACATGTTAGGGTTCGTTCATGAAAGCATACAGACTACTAGAGTAGTCTTTCTGAGTGGGTGTTTAGTCCAATATGTTTAGTTCAACAGTGCCCTCCTTTCCTTCCCCTCCTCCAACCAAACCACCAAAGTAAAAGCTTGAATCTGTTTAAGCGTCTGGTTAATGATGGTCATACTAAAACTGAGGAACTTTTGAACAATTAAAACTAGGCTTAAAAAAGGGTAAGATTTGTAGCAGTCTTGTCCTATAAAAAAGTACTAGGAGTTTCGAAATTAATGCACTGTCAAGCCAATATATGGATAAGTCAGATAGATGAGCAAATAGTTCTAATCAGTCCTAAGTTTTGCAAATTGCACTCTCTTCCTATTTGAACAGAGGCTAAATTAATTGCTTATTTTTAAGAACTCTTTAATTTTTAATTAAATATACTACTCCATGACTGAGGGGGTTTTTTTGTTTGTTTGCTACGCTGTCAGGTTGCTGCGCAGAATGTCTGTGGAAAAGGAGGCACGGCACATTCATTCAAATTTCTTGGAATGAAAACCAGTGCATTTATGTCTTGCATAGCATCAGGCTGCAACAGTTTTTTATTTCATTATATTGTTCCTAATTTTAGTACACAATATAAGAGAACTGCATATGCACATTTATTTTCTGCTGTAAAATATATATCCAGATGTGAATGATTTGTAAATCGAAATGATTGCAGATATTCTAGTGCTGTAAAATGGAGGACAAAACAGTTTGTTTCTTGCAGATGGCTTTCCACAGATTGTCTCTGTTGTCCTGAAAACATGCAAGAGTTGAATTAAGCCTGGGTCTGTGCAGTGTAGGTGAGGAGCAGGCAGCGCTGCTGGTGCTGGGGGCTAGCTGCTGCTGTCCAAGGCAGTGGGAGCTTCCTGCACTATGGCACAGTGCAGCCCTGTTCATCCTTCATGGGCTGAAGAGGCAGCCCAGCAAACTGAGCTCTGAAATCCTGCTGAAACTGGGGCCTCTGAGAGTAGAGTGGGACCACAGCCAAGTGACACTGACTACAGGCAAAGCATGGACTGTCTTGCTAAATACCTGAGCCTGACTCTATACAGTTGTCATAGTTAGTATTTCAGGCTGTATATTTATGCCGATCTAGGAAGGCTGGAATAGACAAAGACTAAAAGCACGTACCTGTCTTAGCAGTTTCTGGGGTGTTCTGAGCATTAGCCTGCAAAGTTCTGATGTCGCTTGGAGACTGCTCTCACAGTCCAGTAGAGTGCTAATCTTTTCCTCTGGCTATGTCTGGTGTTTTTTAAGATGTGTCTGTGGTTTCTAGATGTGCTGATTGACGCAGTTAAAACCAGCATTCAAATAATGTGGAAGTTACCTAAAAGAGACGTGTCAGAAAAATGTGAGTGTTCACAGAACAGCCCAGAGAGACCGCTTTTCCTGTTTCTCAAGCAGGAGGTGGTGGTGGGGTGGGAGGCATGCTGAGAGCAGTGCCTGCTGCACACTCTGCCTGTGTACTGCAGCTGGGAGCTGCTCCTTGGGCATGCAGTGCTATGCAAGATGGAGTGGGGAGTGAAGGGGAGGAAGGTGGCTATGAAAGAGCTGGGTTATGCATGGTAATGTGGCTGGTAGCATGGATTATTATAGCATGGGTTATTATGAGTCAGAATATGTTTTTGTGGAGAGAAAGTGGTCAGAGTTGCTTGACCTGTCCACATTGGAGAGCTAATGGGAATGGTTGACTGATATCGAGCAGACCAGAAGGCAGTGCAGGTTTCACTCCTTCCTGCTAACCTCAAGCCTGAAGGTTTAGATGTTTATCATGTGTTCAGAGATGTAAGTGTGATAAGACATGGATGGTTTATAAGCCCCAGCACATGGACTTTTCACGTAGTTCCTAAAGCTTCATCAGGTTAGTTCCAGATTCATGACCTGGAGCTGTGGATGTGTGCCATCACAGTGGTAGTTTCTTTGCTTTTTTTTAAAAAAGTCTGAAATTCTGTTCCCCCCATGTCTTAAATTTAAAATCTATCTGCAGTCAGGATTTTGCAGTGTAGTTGGTCCTTATTCATTGTAGTATTCCTGCATGAAATTCCAGCTTTTGGAAATTTCATGAGTGTTTTTTCTGGGCTTGTAACCTAATTTGCAGATTTAAAGGCACGCAGGGATTCTACAGAGAGCAATTAAAATTCTAAACCATGGGACATTTGCCAAGCACTATTAAAAATAAAAACTGCACATTACAGATACAGGGGAAATAATTATAATTAAGTTGGTTTTAATTATTTATTTATTTATTTTTGTTAAATCAGGAGAAAATGCCTAACATGAGGCTAGGTGTTGAGGTACCGACAGCGATACTGAAACCGCTGAATGTTACCACTTGGTTGTAGCTGAGAATCCACAGGAATTTACAAGCCATGTGTCTGAGCTTTATGAGGAAACAAGTTAAGAATGTCTGGTTTTATGTTTAGTCAGAAGCTTAAAGTTCAGACCGTATTTGTCAAATGTTTGCAAGTCTTAATAATCTGGAATGATCCTGTGTTTGGTTTTGAGCAAACACGGACTGCTTTTTTTTTTGGTGTTACGCTCATCATGCAAAACTGATCTTACCGTACTTGTGTTTTTATTTCTTTCTTTTTTAAAAAAAACAAACCAGCAACTAACCAACCAAAAAACAAACAAACAAGACCCTTGAAATGCAGCATCCAGTCAGTTTTCTTCTCTGTGTGTCTTCCCTTTTCTGTAGAGTCAGTTTAAAGCTCGGAAAACTTTTCCAGGTCTAAAAAGACAAAGTGATGTTTAGGGAAACATTTACTGAAAAATGGTCTATGCTTCCTGCAGAGGTGTTTCAGGAGGAGAAGAAACAAGAGAACATGAGTCTACTGAGCTGTATTTGGGTTTTGTTGCAGTTCAGTGTCATCCTCTTCCTCAGTCTATGGCTAATTTTTAAAAGGACATTTTAGTTCATAAATTACAGATGCAGATGGTAGATTTTGCTGTAGTTAAGGTTGCTGAGCACTTCTTGTCATAAAGCTCTATTTTTGGTTGTTTAAATTTTGCTAATTTTTTTTTTTCTCACTAGAAATTTTCCATGATGCCTGCCTGCTGTGGCTGACTCCTGGGATTGGGGGTGGTGCAAGGGAGGGAAGGGGAGTAGATATGGGTGGTAATTTCACCAAAATGATTAAATAATTTCTGAGTACAAAACTGGGAAAAAACACCATCTAAATTGTAAGACTCTCTCCCCCTTAAATCTGATGAGCCTCGTGTTTTGAACTGTACACACCACAGATACGTGTGGGTGCTCCTTGTGTTGGGATCACTTCTGATACCTCTCCACATTTTGCATATTCATTTGGAGAAAGGTTTCACAACCAGAAAAAGCTTCCAGAGGTTTTCCAGAGCTCTGCTGTTAGTAGGCTTTAACCTTTTTTATCTTACAAGCACCCTCCACTGCAGGTGTGGTTGAGCCAAGCGACCGCTGCAGGGTCAGAGCGGGGAGCAGTGCCTTGGGAAGGGGGAGCCCTGGACTCTGGTGCTGCAGAGGAGAGTGAGCTAGGATTCACTTCTGAAGGAGCTTCAGGCGAGGTTACCCTTGGGGGCTTCAGGGGAGCTGGGAGAACGGAAAGAGTGTGAGAGTGGCCAGTATGAATGTACCTCGGGGTCCTTGTGGGTTCTCCTCGCCTGGGGTTTGCCTCACAGAAGCTGTGAAATGTTGTGTTGCACCGTTGTGTGTGAGGAGTGCTGGAGCTGTGCGGGACAATGCTGCCCAGGTAAAGAAGAGTGGATGTCTGCCCAGATGGGCTTGCTTGCTGGGAGTGAACACTGATGATGGGACATCTGGCATGTGTTCAGGGTATGCTAGTGCTCAGCTGGGCTGGTGTTTCCTCCAGGAGATGCCACCTTCTGTTTTCTGCTTCCCTTCAGCAGGTTGCCTCAGAGTTTATCTACTTAAGATTCCTCAGATAAGGATCCGGTGGTTCTTATTTGAGATTAAAGTTAATTAAATATGCACTATAAGGGGTGGAATTAAGTTTATAAGGACAACTTTAATTTTGTCTTGGAGAAGCAATTGCAAGTGCAATTACAGCCTGTTCATTCTTATTTCTGCACCTGCCAGGTGGGTGCAGCTGATGACAAGGGTATGTCTCCAAGCCCCTAGATTTCATTGTGTGGTCTTTGTCTTCAGTGCTGGAGAATATTAAATGTCAACAAGCACTGGCCAGGCATGGATGTTCAAGGCTCTGTGTGATCTCCTCTCTTTAAATGAGCAAAATATGCAACAACCTGTTAATCCATCTTTTAAAAAGCTATGTTTGAGTTTATATCAGTCATATCCCTGTGTGTTTTAATTCAGGAAGGCTGTCAAGTGTGGAGTTTCATGATTCCTTTATATAAGGTTTTTGAGCCTACTTTGCTGTGCAGTTACAAAAGTAGGGCTTACTGGCACACTGTGCCCGCATGGACTTTCTCTGTCAGCATCGGGTGCAGTGGGAGAAAACTGGGAGGAATTTCACTCACACTTAGTTGGAGGAAGGGAACCGTAAGCTTCCTATGGCATGGGTCAGTGCTGAGGGAGCAGGAGAAGCATCGCCGCTGCGTGCTTCCTCCACCACTTGGCATGTAGCAGCCTTAGAGCAGGATGGGGCCGCCTGCCGGAGGGCGTCCAGCCCTGCAGCCGCTGGCGGGAGTGGAGCGGGTCCCGGTGGCGGTTCCTGCTCGCGGCCAAAGACAGCATTTGTTTGT
>JANHGB010020173.1:2395-19541 GCA_026283785.1 Coracopsis vasa
CTTCATTAGGGACTGTAGTGATAGGACAAGGGGTAATGGGTTCAAAATTAAACAGGGGAAGTTTAGATTAGATTTAAGGAAGAAGTTCTTTACTGTGAGGGTGGTGAGGCACTGGAACAGGTTGCCCAAAGAAGTGGTAAATGCTCCATGCCTGGTAGTGTTCAAGGCCAGGCTGGACAGAGCCTGGGTGACATGGTCTAGTTTGAGGCGTCCCTGCCCATGGCAAGGGAGGGTTGGAACTATATAATCTTAAGGTCCTTTCCAACCTAAACCATTCTATGATTCTATGATTCTAGAAGTCATACTACTTACTGTTGCTTGAATCATTTAAGACTGTCCTTTCTCACTGGGGTTTGTTGGAAAGCTAATGAAAATATTTTCTTTTACAACATAATTTTTGTTTCCTTAGTTTCACTGTAGTAGGTATCTTTTTTTTCCAACATACCAGCAACTGCCTGTACTTCTCCTCTTCCAAAGATGCCACTTGCTGAGAACTTCATTCAAATCAGCTTGTTTCTAATTTTGAGGTACAGTTGGATTCTGCTAGGTAGAATGTGAAGCAAAAATTGAAAATTCATAACACAAAAATATTTAAAATTGAAAAGATTTTCAACAGCATATGAAATCACAAGAATGGACAATAATTACCAATGATACAAAGAAAAATGAACAAGTTTTTGTTCATTATAAAGGGATTGAGAAGACTGAAAATGGGCTTATATCTCTATTCTTGAGAAATCAGCTGCTCTTCAGGACATAAAAATCAAACATGAAATTACACAGGCCCATTACCCATGTGAATTTTGGCTCCTCAATTCCAAAAAGCAGGTTTCTACTGCTAATGCTTGAAGTCATGGTCAATTACCCTGCTTCTTTAAAAAATCAAGCCAATATGGTATTCCTTTCTAGGATATATCAAGATAATACAAACTAAGTACTACTTCGTTTAGGTCTCATAAAAATAAATGGAAGACAAACTTCTCCTGATGAAGCTCAGCATAGACCAAGACTGTAATTCTCATTTGAAAACTTTATGACTAGAACTAGAAAACCTATAAAAAAATATTGAACTATAACCTATAACTTTATTTTCAAATGCAACTTGGGCTTTAAGGTTTAACCAATCAACTCACTAATTTTAAAGAGTGTGATCTAGCTTTGGTTTTGTGGATTGTTTGGTTTGGTTTTTTTTTTTTCCCTAGGGTGTTTACCCTTGCACTCACAAACTGCAAGGCAATTTTCAAGAAAATTTTGACAGAAATCATGAATCATGAAGCAGACTTGTTCAAAGTGAAATAAAGATTCTAATTGCTGCCTTTTCCAAATAAGAGAGTTTAAGATGTCCTGGGGATCTATCTACCTGAATAATCCACAGACAAACAAGTAACACTTGATTAAGTTTGGCAACAGAATGGGAATACAGCAATATGTTACAGCATTTGAAGCCACAGACTTGCTAGCTATTAATAAGCATGGGAATTATTCCTTCACTACTGTTTTAGGTTTGATGCATATTTTATTGTAATTCAACAACATAACACAGAAAAGCATCTTTAAGGCAACGAATCACAACCAAAGCCTTTAAAAATGAAATTTGAATAAAACAAATACATTATTTTTCTGTGAAAATAATTTTTGACTTAGACCTTTCTTTTAGTTAATTGCATTTCTAGATGTCTTGGCACGAATTTCACTGTATACAGCAGATTTATTAGGCAGGCTTAATAAGATCATTCAAGCATTTGTTCACATGAAAAGTTCACTTAAAAGCATCAAGATTCTAAACCAATATCAAGAGACTTATGATAAAGGCATACATTCAGGCGTACTGCTATATTTTTATATTTATTCAGATTGACAGCTTCACAGCAAATTTATTAGTGTTGTCCTTTTATGTCACTTGCATTCAATCCCTGGAGTTAAACCAATTTGGCTAGCATCCAGCTACAAATCACTTAGTTAAAATTATCATTCCCTTGGTGAATATTCATTGGATCAGAAAGGAAATATAAAATGAAAGATGATTATATGCAACTTGTTGCTACTTAAGCTTCAACCTAACCTTGTTGTTATCCACAAATGACTGGTTATTTTCTATTCATGGTCAATAATCTCAGCATTATTAGTAATTAATACATAAATAAACATTCTACATAAACCAAATTACTACTGAATGATACTTTGCATGCCACACCCACTAATAGCTGTGAGTAAATTTTCAAAATTCATTCAGGAAAATTCACTCAATTAATTTTAAAATCAATCAAAAAAAAAAAGCTGAAAACACTGACTAGCAAGAAGAAAGTGAGGAGGCAGTAAAAGTCTCTCATAAAACTCTCAAAGAAAACAAAAAAGTTTGTTGCAAATACTTTGACAGTCAAACGCGTAATCTATGTGATAGCAACCGAAGAAAACAACAGTAAACTCTGCAAGCCTAGTCTGTCCTTAATTCAAATTGCAGAAGTGTCTTCATGTCTGAACTTATTAAACATACCTTCCATTTTGTTCAAAAAGGACAAATATTAATGATATTCAGGCAGGACAGTACAAGAAATTTAGCTTCATATTTGTCCTTTGGATGCCCCTGAGAGTGAGTACATTGCAGACCCAATGTGCCAGAATTCTGCATACAAGAATGTCAGATATTCTGTCTATTTAAGAAAAATTGCACGGATGACTGGGATGGAATGCCACCACCACTACTGGTGAGACATTTGATTCCTCCAGCGAATTGTTGTGAGGCTTCCTCAGATCCAGACCTAAAATTATCTCACTGGCTCAAAATAAAGACACTGTTTATTGCATTTCAGGAGTTTTCACATGGCAGTGGAAAAAGCTGACATAATTAAAATCAATCAAAGCATAGCCTCACACATTTTTCATACCTTACATTATAATGTTAAATCATGTATGAAAATGTGATCAAATACCACTGCTTTCTGGAAACTTCAGAATGTATACAGGTTTATTGGTAAACAACATAAAATATAACTATGCAGCCACAGCACTCATGACATTCCTTTTCTAAGGCTCATTTTGCTCTCGCTTTCTCCTTTATGTTCTTTCTCCCCAGTCACTCCGTTTCTCCCTAAAATACCTTTACGTTTGCAGCTTCCACCACTTTTTCTAATCCTTTTCATCTCCATCCATTCTCTTAATCTTTTTTTTCTGCTACATCTCTTATTTTCCTTCAAACTCCACTAATATCTCCTCCAAACATGCTTTTCTGGTCCAAATATTTTCACTATACCATAAGTCTACTCTTGATAACACCTCTGCTGTGGTCGTGCCAGCTGACAGCTATCCAAAGCCTCTGTATGTCTCACTCTCCAAATTCTTGCTTATTCCAGAGATCTGGACCTTTCAGTGCAATATAACCTCTTTACTTGCCTTACCTTATAAAGGCCTCCCTCCTGAAACAGATTGTGAGGAAGATCTGTTGAGCTTCTCCTCCTCCAAATCAGTTCTTGCCTCCACTATCTCTTCTGGAACTGCGCAGCAAACAGTGACTTTCCTTCATTATGTCTCTATCTCTGCTATGTACTCATGTTCAGCTGTTTGCTATCAAGCTCCCTTTTGGTTTATTTCCTGGTTTTGGCTGGAATAGAGTTAATTTTCTTCCTATTAAATAGAACTTTCACCCCCAAATACAATAAAGTTGCGATCTCTCTCTTAAAAAATCTCATCCTTTTAAGAGGTTTTTTTTTTCCTCTTTTTTATTTCTATTATCTCTGGAAATTCATACATTTAAAAGTCCCAACTGTATGTCTCATTTGCTGCAACATCAATTTCTCTGTCCTTAGCAAATGCAATCTTCTTCCACCCATACCCACTCAGAATGCTGCTACAAAAATGTTTCTCCTAATTTGCTGCTTAGATCATGTCAATATTGCCCCTTCTGAATTTCATCAAGCCTGCTATTGCTCTAGATTTTATAGGTCTACAAAATGGATACAAGAATGATATGTTTTCAGTTTAGCATATGTACTGTTTAAAGGGGTATGGCTGGACAGCATGGGAAAAAACTGCTGGGTTTTGTGGTCCTGGTTGCTGCACAATGACTCAATTTGAATTCTGTGAAAGGGGAAGGTTTTCGCTTCCTAAAAGCAACTGGGCTGGCCAGAAGAAAGAAACTCCTATGGCACTGGATGGGTTCTTTCCTGCAGCAGGAAGGAACTTCTTACACACAGACCTCAGATACGAAAAATAGCAGATGAAACCTTTTAAAGATGCAGACAGTACATGTGAGTTATTTGTGAAACCTTGGGGGTTAAGTGGAGCAGTGATAGAGGTGGGGGAACAAACTGAGAGAGGTAGAAGAGTGTGTGCTGCAAACTATGTTACGGAGCCTCTGCGAGATGATGGTGAAATGCAGGCCTATTTTCAATAGAAACACTATTCCAGGGTCTATACTTCATCAGAAAATTGCAAAAGGGTTTTCATTTTTAATATTTTTATTATTATTTTATTTTTAATTTTAAAGATGCTTATTTATTTATTTATTTATTTATTAAAAACTCAGGAAATCACTGAGCCAACCAATTGCAAGATGAAAGTTACAGGTTCCAGGACACATGCGACCAGGACACATCTCAGTGTCCTGGCTGCAATTGCTTAAGAGTCTAACAGAACATTAAAATGAACATTAAAAAGTAAATAGCATTGTTTGGTGGAAGTCAGGAAAACAGTAAAAATAACTTCAGAAAAATCTATTTTATATACATAGAGGACTCTCAGTGCAAATTGAAAATTGCGTGGTTTGTGAGCAATGCAACAGACACTGTAATTAAAAACAAGTCCTGAACTTCATTCATTGTACTGTGTCACTGCTTTAAGGCAACACTTACTTCTGAAAAATATTCTTTCACTTGCATAGGAAATGAAGAGGTAAAATCTCTGTATTATCATGCCCTTTATTAAATCAACCTAGCCATAAGCTGCCTGGCAATTTACCTCTAACTGGATAGTTACAGATTTAATCATATCATCATGTCTCTAGCTTCTGTAGATGGGTATTCAAGACAGATGTGAATGGCAAAAAGAGAGACGAACTTCACATATTTTTTATGAAAGCTAGATCCAGCACAGTATCAAATTTCTCAATTCATGTAAAAACAAAAGCCTACCACAAAATCACTCTTCCTTAGTTTATTAACAGTCTCAACTTAACAAAAATCTTACAGGTATGCTTTTAAGGATTTTTCAATATAAAAATTACTACTGTTAAAAGTCCACACTGTCAAAAAAAGATGTCATTAATAATATACAAGCTATAAAAAGTGTTGGTTTTAAAAACTCATCAGTAAGCACCAGTTTGCACTTAATGATGCACAGGCTTTTTATTACAGATTATAAATTACACAAGTTTACAGTCTTATCCTACAAAACTCAGCAAAGAAATGCAATTTTTACTTTCACACCTCTGTGGGATGAACATACATTCCAAAACTCCAAACCAGCAGAAGAATAAAAAGTGACATAATTGTCTGTCAAGGTAAGTACAAAGCAACACCATAACGCAGCTGTGAAAAAGACCCATGTAACCTATTTGCAGTAAAGTATCATTTAGGTATCACACAGAGATCCAGCCATCCATTCTGAGGCAATTCAGTACACACAACATGGAGAGGTAATAGTGAAACCAAAAGTCATACTCTGGTTCACAAAAATGACTCACAGAATTTAGTTTCTCTGACAATGCAAATACAGAATACCATTTCTATATATATACTGGGGGCAGAAATTGGAGAAAAAACTGGAAATAAGTGCTTATTGCCCTTTTTAGATATTGTTAGGGTAAAAGAAAATGTTGACACAGGACTGATGACCATGAAGCTACTATGAATAAACTTAGCCTGGGATTAAACAAATGCTATAATCATTCCCGAAGACTCTCCAAATATGAAAAGACAAACCAAGACTAACTATTTACAGAATAAAACTCAAGACTTTTTTTTAAGTATAGGATTTTGATGCAGGAGATGATAGCTGGAGACAGATTTACATGAAGCAAAGGGTTTATTTTAGCCCTCTTTTCCCAAATGTGTAGTAAGGAGAGAACTTCATACTATTGCCCTAGAAATGCCAGTACATTACTGATCAACACACTTTGTGGTAGTACAAAATTGCATTCATTCTCTTCACTTCCTTGGAAATGCAGATACTATGTTATTTGATGAGCACAATTTCAGCTTCTCTAAATGCTCTATTCAGACAGGAACTTAAGGAAGAATATCCAGTTATTTCATCAAATAGTAGTTTATCTGCTGGATTCTCAGATAAGTGAAAATCAGCTGAAATATTCTCCATTTTAGAAGTGGCAGCAAGTTTTATACAGCTAGCATCTCACGTAGCAAACACACAAATAATGAACTAGCTACAACTGTCACTCCTGAGTCACCACTGTACACTTCCCACATATTTTTAGACACCGATGATTTACGACACAGAATATTAACATACTGCAAGTCACAGAGGTAGCTCTAGTATCTTCCTGTAATCTAATCACACTGGCAAAATGCAAAACCTTTATAAATGTTGATGAGCAATTATACTTGTCTGCCCAGTGAAATCAATCTCCCCTGAGAATGAACACTCATCAGTAGCAGAAGCACTATACAGCTGAACGTAGTCCTGCAACTGCAGTACTAATCTGTCATCTGCTTTTGAGCAAACAGCAATATAAGTACGTAGTAATTTTTTATCAAACTTCTCATGGTTTTTTTCCTCCTTTTTTTTTCTTTTTCTTTCTTTCTTTTTTTTTTTTTTCAATTAATATCAACTAAAGAAAAAAACTAAAAACACATGGTGTGTGACTACAGTGGTGCACTTCTGGCCTTGACTTTGAACTTAGACTTTGGGGTAAAAATTAGTATATGGTAATATATATTATGAAAAAGGATTGTTAACTCACAACTTTCATTACTGAACATTTTGTCTCCCCAGCAGTCATTTTTAAATATGCAAGAGAATCCCTGGGAGATTACCAAGAGAAGTCGTGACTCTTACTTGCTTCTTGGCAAGTAAACTTTCATGATTAATATGGCCTTACTAAAGGAAACCAATAACATTGTTTAAAATAATGCTAGGAGCATAACAGAGGTAATTTCTACACAAAAATGACCTTGATGTTAGCAGTTTGTTTTTACTAATACTATATTCAACGTGATTTGTCTGGATATTGAAGTTGTTACTTTTCAATATTTATGTTGAAATGTCCACATTTCATCACCTGCCATTTCAGTTTTCAATCTGAAGGAAATTGACATGAATTATACAAATGCAATATATGCAGACATCAATCTCTCAACACTGATTGTTTATTTTAATCAGTGTCACCTAGTGATATGCCCACACTTGTCAACATGAGTCTTTTTTACCAGCTTCAACCCTGCTTCAGCTACCTCTTTTCCTACAGTAAATACCCTGATTAACACCATTTCATTGGTGTTATTTCCAGAATTAGGAACATGTAATATATATTGTATGGGGTTACATATAAAAAATAACTGGTGCTACAATGGGTCAGCTATTTTAATTCAGGCTATCACAAATGAATTTGACTGACAGCAATTTTATTCCCCAGCCACAGTCACACAAGGGTTACAAAAGCTTAAATCCAACAACAACAGTGGGATGACACACAAACACAATGACTGCTATTAGGGTCACTTCGGCAAGTTATTACTAACTGAAAGATTTCTACTGATAGCATAAGGGAGTAAAGCTGGTATTTATGCATATGGCTCCTCTATGACAAGTAGAGGTGCTCTTTGCTCTATCAGAAAGGACACCAATAAAGTAGTTGCAAAAACTAAACCACTCTCAATGATGAACCAAATATATCAAGGCCAACATACACACAATCCAGCATCAGCAATGCTGTGAATAGAGAAATACACCCTCCAGTGACATTAATATACTGTTACAAATATTATATTTACTTAAATATAGAAATTAGGGAAAAATGCATGTATAGGTAAAGTGCACAGTCTGTGTTGCCCCTTTTAACTAGACTAATACAAGAAGTTGAAAGGATAGCCAATTTCAACATGTAAAAGTAACTACAATCACTACAAGACTACTTTGCATCAGAATATAAAAATAAGACAACCTTTCCCACCTATAATTTACTTTTACGCTTGTCAGATCCAAGTTTGATCAAAATTGCTGTAAACAAAAGACTTGTAAATCCATGGTCCATTGGACAGTTATTGAAATGTCAATTTACTTCACTTGCTTAGTTCTATTTATTATATTCACAATACTAATGAGGAATACTAAGCTCTTTTCTTGGGATAACTATTTATGTATTTCTAAGTCAATGCCTATGTAAGCTAAAAATAAAATCACCTCAATTTAAACTTATTTAAATTTCTCTAGGTTTTAAGGAAACGGCAATAAAAAACCCTGACACATCTGCATGTTAACTACTTTTCTCAAAGCTTTAGGAAATATGGAATAAGCATGATACTACCCCATATCATCATTATGGTACTACAATAATTTTAGTAGCTTGAAATATTAAGGTAAAAATAATATATTCCAGTGGTGACAGCATTTGAGTTTTTTCCAGAATTATTCCTCTATTTCTAAACAGATCTTGTAGAGGACTTGCAGGAAGTTCTATTTGACACGACAGACTCAATATGTAACGATACTTTAATCAGTGGTTCTGTGTCTCATTCCCTTTTTCTCTAAGCCTTTAGAAAGCCATGGAATCAACTAGCTCTCCAATATAAGGTCAACCTGTCTGCTTTTATAACCTACAGAGATTTCTAAGTGTGTCTTTAGTTGCCAATTAGCAAAAAAAAAGCAGTGTGCTGGTTCCCTCTGGTCAGCTCTTAACAGACTTCCTTTGCTAAGAGAAAGGGAGAAATGATACTCATCTCTCTGGAAGGTATCTCTAGCTTAAGTGAATTCTAAGCTGCCCTCTTTGGGCAGCTTTAAGATATGCTGTGCAAAACCACAGAGTGAGCTAAGATATACCCCACTATTACTAAAACTGTTCAGTAAATGTGTGCATGCTGTATTACATTATATATATTCTAGATAGATTACATTGATTTTAAGAAATATACAGATAATTACTATTGCGTTTCAGTTTCTGTGTAATTTCCTTCTGAGTTGGCAAATATATATGAAAGCAGAAGCTGCACAGGCTTAGGTAAAACTCCTATTAAACCTTGAAGTCTAAACTGAATAGCTTGCATGTAGAAGAAAACACATAATACTTAAAGCCTAAAGATGTTTTGGGAGTCTCACATGATTACGAAAGGGAAAGGGAAAGGGAAAGGGAAAGAGAAAGGGAAAGGGAAAGGGAAAGGGAAAGGGAAAGGGAAAGGGAAAGGAAAAAAAGGAAAAGGAAAAGGAAAAGGAAAAGGAAAAGGAAAAGGAAAAAGGGAAAGGGCAGGGGAAGTGAGAAGGAGAGGGAAAGGGAAAGAGAACGAAAGAAAGAGAAAGAGAAAGAGAAAAAGAGAAAGAGAAAGAGAAAGAGAAAGAGAAAGAGAAAGAGAAAGAGAAAGAGAAAGAAGAAAGAGAAAGAGAAAGAGAAAGAGAAAGAGAAAGAGAAAGAGAAAGAGAAAGAGAAAGAGAAAGAGAAAGAGAAAGAGAGAAAGAGAAGGAGAAATCTTTCTTTTCTAAAGTACCTTAGTGCCTTGCTGAACCAAGTCTTCAACAATGACTTTTGAGCAATTGCAAAGAGAACCTGAGTGAATGCTGAGTCAGCAGAACTGCCGGGACTACTGGGCCTGCTTTCTGAAATCAGGCAGAAAATAGCAAAAAAACCCAGCTTTTCTACATATGCCCCAAAGGGTGGGAGATGCCTTGCTAGTTTCATCTATGAACTCTTCATTGCTTAAGACGTGCCACACATCCCAGATGCTTTACATGCTGAGCTTCGGAAGATGCATGAGCTGGACATCGGCATGGCCCATGAGGGGTTCTCCACTCTAGCGACAGGGAAACAATCAGGGGTGATGGGGCACTGGAGGGTAGTGCCCAGAGGGAGAAGGGAAGAGGCAGGGAGGGAGCATGAGGCTATGTTCTATGTCATCTGTCATTACTGCAGCCGCCTCACAGGAGACCACCCTGTGATAGAAGCTAGCTAATTTCTTCAGAATTATCTCATTAGCCCCTCACTTCCTGAGCTGCTTCTCTATTAAAATGTGATAAATGAATTCTGTCATTCCCAGTTCCAGCCTGTCCCCTTGCTGAAATGAAGATGAGTAGTGCTGGCCAGGACTCAAGATAGAGATAATTATACAGGGGCCAGGGGAAGTATTTCATTTGCTGACTGCAGAGCTGCTCTATCAGTAGTAGTGATGGGATCTCCTATCTCTCCCATTGCTCTAGGAAGCTCTGGACAGAGAATAAGAGGGTATGGAAGATTCATGTTCCCTAGTGAAAATACTCTATACGCACCCTATGCATAACATCTTATTGTAACCTATATATGACTGACCAGGAGCAATGAACAGAAGGGGTCTGATAATTGGGACTGGATTTCAGTGCTGTGCAGGTCTTGTCTTTTCACTTCCCAGCTGTGGGTGTGCAATAGCTCCTGTGTGCAGGACAGTGTCTACTAGTGGTACCCAAAGATCCATATGCTGGCACAAATGGCATCTTTACTTGCTCATGGGGGGGCCTGGCTGCTTCAGTTCTGCAGAAACGACATGCTGGAGGACTGCAGATAAAGCTCTGACTCCCTCTCTGCAGTGAGTAGCTGCTTCTGAGTGGACAACTTGCTCCCTCTCCGTGCACTGTGGGGATACTTTTGATGAAGGAATTGGCATATGAGGGGGTGTTTTTTGCATCTCTGAAGGAATAAAGGAGGATCAATATTAAAACCTACAAATCAGGTAATGATGTTTTTACTATAACTCACCCTGAAACATCCTAAGAAAAACTCTGTTCAAAATTGAAGAAGAAAGCATTCTACCCTGTATAGATTGTCCTTCCTATCTCTCATCCTGAACATGGCAACAGAGGAGAATTTATGACCAAAACTTCAATTTCTACTTTCCTTTCTCCACTTGTACACACAGAAACACATTTCTGACTTCCATCACACACACCCTCACACACCAACACACTCTGCTGACGTCCACCAGGCATTTAATTTCTGGCAGGCAGCTTATAGGTCATAATGAATCTGAGAATTTGACTGATTTTTCTTTTAGCACTTTGCCCTCTTAAACACTGACAGGATCTCAGAACCTCTGCTACTTTTCACAGCCAGCTAAGTGTTGCATTGATGTCTCGCCATCTACACTTGAATTCAGTTTTGTGCAAGACAGAATCATCTTCTAGATGTTCTGAACTTTAACTGAATAAGGAAAGATGCAAAAAGTTATGAGTAATCTGAGAAACAAATTGCCATATTTTACCCACTGTAACTCAAGTTAGTGCCAGCATAAATAAAACAACCCTCTTCCTTCCCATAATCACTATCCTCCTTTTTTCTCAGTACAAGTACTTGCTGAGATTAGAATTAAAAAATACATACCTTTTTTTTATTGCTTAAACGTATATGTTGTATTTCTTCTATATCAGAAAGACAGCCACCTCAAGGAAAGTCTTGATATTTTCCATTGTTTTGCTGTGCCATAGGTGAGAGAAAATTAAATTAACATCAAATGTCATATACACTTGAATAATGCCCATTCCCATGCTTCTCACTGCCCCAACTTTGCCCTTAAAAGGAAGCAGAGTCATTCTGTGCATGTATGCTGCCTGTATCAGGCAGGGCAACTAGCATGTGTCATAGACAGAATCTGCCAGCTGCCTGCACAAGAAAAGTGGGCTTGTAACAAATCTCAAATGGTAGAATTAACATTGAAATCTGTAATCAAGAGATAAATAACTTTGAAAAAAAGTCCAAACCAACAATAGCACTGGTGTACCCCTCCTTTCTGATCTGGCCTAATTCTTTATTTATCTATTGATTATATAATTACATGTAGAAAGAGTGTTTTCAGGCTAACACAGTCATTGCATTGAAGAGGAGGATCTGCTCATGCAAAAAGAAGTGAGGTCTCTGTGAAAGAGCATGGTTTGGGTGGTGTTTCACCACATAACAGAAAGAAAAAGGAAACAAAAATTGTGAAGGCAAACAACTCTGATCCCCCCAAAGATGTGCCACGATCTCTCTATCCATCCTAATCATTGTGTTTGCCATGCAGACGGGTGCTTCGGTGAGCAAAGAGTAATTGCGCAGCCTGCAAAGAGTAACTGTACAGCTTGTCCAAGAATGTGTAGTGTCAAGCTCTCCCAGACATCCATGAGAGCTTCCCAACACCACACCCAAATTTACTGGTTGCTGGTTGGCTGAACCAGGGTCACAGCACAGTGATTTCATTGCTACTGTCTGCAGAAGTGAAGATCTAGTTAGTGAGTCCTAACGAATGCAGGATGTAGGAACCAATGTCATCATATCTGAGCAAATATAAAACATACAGCTGTGGAAATGACAGGCAAAAGAGAACAGATAGGACATAATCCATTTAGAAAAAGAGGGGGAAAGAGGTATCAGATGGAGGGAAATTGCTACCACTAAGACAATTCAGCTGGTTTAAAGCCCGCTCTCAAGTTTGCCCTTGAAATGAGCACAGTCCAGACAAATTGTACCAATGGCTTACAAACTACTGACCTCTGGTACTCAAATGCAAAGTAGAAGCCACTGGTGGCAATGCTCTGCTGGTTTCAATTAAAGGTTTGAACACAGTTCTCATGACCTTCCAAGATAATATCCTAATCACTGGCCGCTAGGAGAGATCTACCTCCATCTCCAAATCTATTCTAGATTGTATGAAATAGCCACTGAGGATTGGAAATGAAATCTCTTTTTTGTTTCAGTTGCTAATTCCCACCTGCTGAGCTATCCACACTTTCTTTCTTGGGTTTATTCCATATTCACTTTATACAATGTTATACAATATGGCTTCCCTATGGATACTTGAAGAACTCATTATCCTTTTCTGTATTTGCATGCTCCAAACTGAGGTTCATGTGCTCACATTTACCAGAAGAGAATGAGGAAAGTGGAGGGTGATGGATGCTTCCTTGCAAGGTATGCTCTAACTTGCACATAAGTTCAATTTAGAAAGAGGCTGTGCTCAGAGGTGTTAAAAGGTTGATAGCTCCTGGGTGCATTTGGGAAGTTTTTAACAAAGGGTTGTTGTTTGATCCCTTCTTGAAATCTCTTTTCTGTCTTTAACAAAAGCAAAACTATGCTAAGTATCCAAGTAGGTGATTTCTGAATTTTCAGTATGCGGCTGCCTCTGTTAAACCTCCACAGGTTAAACCTCCAGATCTGTAATTTTAGATTCTCTCCTTATATTAACATTTCTAGGTATATGGCATAATCCACTACTCATCTTTTCATTTAATAGTGTCACTCTATATCCCTGTTAAAAAGGTGCACCTCAAAGGCATGCGTACACAGAAAACTACATAGATATCCATTTATCTGTTTCAGGAGGATGAAGCGTCAAGAAAATGATGACAGAATATGAGTCAGTTACCTCCATATTGGCTGAGTATTTCAAATCTGAAAGGCAAGTGCCAATCCTTTTATTCAGAAGAGAACCTGTGCATTGCATTTGGGCTGTAGGTTTTGCTGTTATCATCAGCTGCACAGAAAATAGAATTGGATGCAGAACTGAATATTTTTGAACCAAGCTTTTATAAGAAACTCTATATAATAGAGTTTGAGAATTATTTTTCCCCAATAACACAGCGGTCAAGAACATACACACCCTGCATCTCAACTCTTCCTCCAATTCTTCCATCTTTTGGAAGAGACCTGTGACACTGAGGCAACATAAAGTGGTTGTATGAAACACCCAGGAGGATAACGCTCTCCAGTGGATAGGAAACACCCTTTCAGCTCCAACCATCAAAAGCTGACTCCTGCCCTGTACCTCTCCCCTGGCCTGGAAGAGCTGATATCTCAGGGCCAGAGCCTGTGACAGAGAGGGGTTACACTAAACATTTTTGTTGGCACAGAGTCCATGAAAAGATTTCAGCTAAGCAGGTAACCGATATCTGAATTTGGGCTGGTCCTTCTCATAGGAGAAATGTAAACAGGCTTATCAACATTGCAGTAACATTACAGAGGGTGGGTCATGTGAGTATGCCTTGATGTGTCAAAGGAAATCCATTTTTTGCCCAGAACTTGCACCAGTATTTATAAGCAATCCCATTCTTATTCTAAAATAGTGACCTATATGGTGAAGCCCCTTCTGCTCTCCCTTCACACCTCCCCACATTTTCCTGCAGCGAGATACCCTCACAAAAGGAAAAAAAAGAAAAAAAAAAAGGAAATAAAATATGTTTTCAGCTACATTCTATAATTTTTATTCTGGAAATGTATGCATAGCCAAGAATTACTAGAAACGAGGCATAGATCCTGAGTGAAAAACACCAAACAACCCACCTTACATATGTATATGTAGGTGTGTTTATATATATGTTTGTGTGTGTACATTTATATCACAAGCAAAGCTGCCATCGTTTGCACTAATCACAGCCATTCTGAGCAGAGGTCCAACCTGTGACCAGTCCCACTCCAGGACAGGCTGCAGCTATTACCACCTTGAGAAATTACCAGTGCCACAACCACTAACACATTTTTCCAATTAGTTTGAGGGAGGAAATGAGACATTTTTCTTTGTTAATGCCTCTCCCTCTTCCTCTCCTTGCCCATCCATTTTATGCTTCCTGATGGTGCTCAGGAGGCTGTCGGGTTCCCTCCAGCACACTTCCTGCTTCCACCCAGCAGTAATAAACTGTTACCACTTTGTTTGAAATGATTCCTGAGAAGTCTGATTCTTCTCACCAAAAGGTGAATAACTGTAGCATTTGACTCTCGGCTTCCTCCTTGGGGATCCTTCTGAGTTAAAGAGTTATTGAATTTATCCTGACAAGGATTGCCAAAGAAAACTTTATTTGAAGGACAGAGGGGGGAACAAACTGTTTGCTGAACTGAAAAAGGTTTGAAATACTATAAAGGGAGAGAAAAAGTCCCATAATGGAAGGTGGAAATCTGGGGCAGACAAATCAGGCCATAAAATGTATGATCAACACAGCAGTGGGAAGCAGGAAAGCATACCCTGGGCCAAACATACCAAAGGAGACTATTAGACACACTGATCTCACATGCCATATACAACATGCATCTGCAAACCACCTCATACTTCAAAATCCCACATTACACTAAGCTCAACAAGTCTACGCTGGAAAGGAAGAGAGCCTGAGTCAACACTGTTAAGTGTTCAGTGTATGAATCTTAGATATAGACGTCTCAACCCCTTGTATCCAGTCTTTCATTTCTAAAGGCTACCACCTTTCCCATTTGAAACACCAAGGACATGATTCTAAGTCAGGAAAATGGGGTCATCTTACTCAACACATCTGCTTAATGCATGCCTGTCAATCACACATCCAGTTCAGTAAGAAGGCAGAAAATAATGGCAGAAACAGCACAGCTCTAAGAAAGAGAGCTTAACTCTCTTTTGGCCCATGCACCATCAAGTATTAGCAACGTTCCTTGAATAACAGTGAAGTGAAAGTGCTAGTGAGCTCCATCAAGACAGGTGACTTTAAATTTCATCCTCACCTACATGTGCAAAGCCCAGACGTGATTTTCATCCCTTCTGGTTTCCATCTGAACAAGACAAGCATAAGTACTTGAGAGAAAGTTGCTCTCCAGGTGTTCTAGCAACAGTTGTTGGTAAGAAGTGTCAGAGATTTTACAACAAAGTCTGCTTTCTGTTAGCTTATTAGCTTAGCTGTGAAATTGGTAGGTGGTCACCTACACTGAGTAGTAACATCACGCTTTGACTTGCACATAAACCGAGTGTCACCTGCCAATGGTAATGATGTAGTAGCAAAAATCTAATAGAAGATCCCTTCCAACTGAACTATTCTATTCTGTTCTATTTTTATAGCAGATAACATGCAGTTGTCTTAGAAGCACAAGACTTTCACCTTTATCCCAGCAGCCCATCTTTGCAGGTGTTTCCCCATAGTTACAAAACAGTGGGCTAGAAGACTTTTCTCTGCTTTTGCAGGAATACCGCGATACTTACACACATTACCATGTAATGAACTACTTCAGACCTGCATTGCCACAGAATCTGAATGGCTCACAAACTGATTGAAGTGTATATCTTCACAATTCTTTAGCGATGTAAAGAAACACCAGTCACACTCTGGAATTTAGCTTAATGCATCATCAGACATGGGCCCTGTCACCCGCCTTATTCTACTACTAGAATATTAGAGGTGCCCCCCAACAGCCCATCTGCAAGCACAGAGAAGAACCCTGACCAACAGCAGCTGTTGTCTTCATTGGCAATCAGGTGCTTTGTGCTGTGAGAACCAAAGCTGTGTCCTGGTCACTAGAAGAGCAGTCAACATCAGCATTGCCCTGCTCCACACTCATGGTTTTTCTGCCTCCCTGACTGGGCCAGTAGCTTCAATCCAGTGTCCTTTCCTCTACACTCACAAGTCATTTTCCTCTGTCACAAGGAACTAGTAATGGCACCCCAAAACATTTTGCAGACAAAGGCTTCCATTTTTCCCCAGAATTTTCTGCACCAGCTGACATGGCTCATGAGAACTCACAGATTCCTTCAGAGGCAACAGTGAGAGCATGGTAGTGGGTAGACCCGCCCCTGCTGACAGATCCACTTTGCTGTATAAACCCACCATAAGGCACAAGGAGGGCCATTTAGGAATCAAGAGAGCTAGCGTAGCCTGGAGGTGTCTTGTATTTTCCCTGAAGTTTAGCTAACTAGTAGGAATGCCGAATCCTACAGAAAAAAGTGGTAAACATTGTTAGCTCTGCTGACCTTTCTTTTCACACCTACCTGTAGTGCCCTGGTATTTCACTTACAGTATCACACCCTTCCTTGTCTTTCATGTGTTCCCTCTCCTGTTAAAGAACACTCAGCACAGTGGGTAGACCCTGAAAAACCTCTTCCATTGGGAATAATTAGAAATGTCAGCACTGCTGACTGATCTGAGAGAAGCACAGACCTCTGAGGAAAGAAAAAGTGTAGGAGTAACATTTTTACTGAGACTGGAGATACAAAGATTTGACAGTCAAGCCCACAAAACCTGAAATTTCTTTCTACCTCTT
>JANHGB010020174.1:0-15065 GCA_026283785.1 Coracopsis vasa
GGCCAGGTTGGACAGAGCCTCAGATGACATGGTTTAGTGTGCAGGTGTTGTGTTAGTGTGAGGTGTTCCTGCCCATGGCAGGTGGATTGGAACTCGATGATCTTAAGGTCCTTTCCAACAGTAACTATTCTATGATTCTATGAAATATTATAGAAAATAATATTAAATTGAATATTATGCAATGATTTCTTATACTGACATCATTTTTACATGAATAATTTTAAAACTTTGATTGAGCAGTGAACTTTCAGTTTTCTACTTCTGCAAAACAGGCATTGGGATATTTCTGATCCTGGCATGAATATGTCTAAATACCAGTAAAATCCAAGCCTCATTTCTACAAATGTCTGCTTCACTGGAACAGGTGATATATGATATGATATAAAAATAATCATGCACCAGTGGCTCTAAAACCAGTACTAGTTATTAGCTTTTCTTATGCTAAAAATAAAATATTTTCTTGTGTATGCTACAGTTTAAATAGTATGCTACTACAGTGTATGGAGTATGAAGTGTAGAAGGGAAAGAATTCTATGAACAGCAAGAATGAAACCTTCTTCATCCTAAGACTTGTTTTAAAAGCTACAACAGTTCATAGCTTTGATTCCATAGAGCAATTACTCTTCATCTTCTGTTTATACAACTATAATACCTGTAGGTCAGATGAGATATTGGGCTGTGTTGTGTAACATGTTTTATAAACAAACAGAACCGTGACAGATGTATCTCAAGAATATCACAACCTTAAGCCTTGCAGCAGGCAATAAAATGTTTGCTTTAGTGGTCAAAAAGCTGTATGTAACCAGTAGCCCACAGTGTTATTTCAAAGCTGTCTCTCAAAAAAATGTAGAAATGCCTATGCATCATCTTTTAGCCTACCTCAAGTGCATCTCAGATTTGTAAGAGCTGCAAAATATTTAGAAGAAATTAACTTTTTGAAATCCGAAAAATAACTAAAACTAATCAGTTAAGTTTTCTGAGTTCAACAGACTTTTAGAAGACTTTTGTGCAGGGCACAGCTAACACCATGTTAGTAGCACAATAGGCACATATATATGCTTAATTAGACACAAAAGAGAAGCAAGTCAGAAGGAAAATACAGTGAGAAACCGATGTATCCAGAAAGTATACAACCATCAAGTGGTTTAGACTCTCTCAGTTTTGATCAAGAAAGCTTTTAAATTTTGGCAGGTTTGATCTACAGTTCAGTGACCAATCTACAGTACTCAGATGTGAATAGGCTCAGCTGCCAGCGTGAAGTTAATCTGCCACCACAGCAGAATCTAATACAAGTTTCCTGTGAATCAAGTCCAATATATATTTTACGGTAAAATCACAAGCCATTTAGAGCTTCTCCTTTTTACACTAGGATAGCAAATTATAGGGAGTGCCTTATTTAACTGATTTGTCTTCAGGAGAGCTTAAAATAACTATTGAAGTGTCACAGCCTCTGGAGAAAATTAAAATTCTGGCTCCACTTTTCAGTTTTGAGGTATTGAATTTTTAGGAATACTCCAATATTTTAAGTTGTCAGCAAATTCCCTTCAGGTGCTTCATTTTTAAAGTTGAAGAAAGGAGATGCAGGAACTGCTGGGAAACGATATGAATAAAGCTTTTGTCTTGCTAAATAGATGAAGATGATACATTATGAATCAGTGTATCTTTGAGCAAGTAATCCAGTGAAAGATTCCCAGGGCAAAACCAGTTCTTTGGAAAGAACAAGAAAAATACCTCTTGTCCATCCAGGATATAACTAATAAGGGTAAAAACCAAAAAAAAACACTTTTAATCACACCTACTATAACAAAACACTTTTGAGGAGCAGCTTTGACTTCATGTGGTGACAAAAAAGTGTTGTCAATGGGTAAGTCTTGAGTTTAAACATTTAAAAGACCCCATAAATCATGGTGTGCCATGTTTAAGATTTCTTCCAATTGTCCTTTCACAGGGAATGTTAGCTGAATGAGTCACAACAGTATATTGTAATTGTACTATTACAAATTACAATATCTTCAACTTTGACATGCTATCAATTCCCTGCAATGAGTGAAAATGAAGCTTAATAGTGCAGTATTTAAACTAAGAATCTGGAGCCTTGTCATTATTGTGTGCACAATAGCAAACCTCATTGGGATCATCTATCCAAGCCATGGGGAGGCTTGGAGTTAATTACATCACCTTAGACAATCATTTGCTCTTTGTGGTGGTAGTTATCTCTTTCCACAGTTGGTTCTCTTTTTTGTTGTTTTGTGATGTCCCATTAATCACAGCTACATTTACTCTGTGTCATGTGATTCATCATCCTTTATCCCCGCAGCTGTTTCCATCCTTTTGGACTCTGATAAACTGCTAATTTAAGCGGATGATGTTCGACCTTGAATATCACAATGGCTTGTACCACACTATTGGGGATCAGCTACTACATTCACACAGTCTTGGATTTTTAACCACTCCAATTACTCTACAACAACTACTCATGTGTTGGGGTAGAGATCATGCTCATCTCCAGTGAGTGGGTAGCTTTTTGATGTAGGCCTGGCATGAGAGGGCATAAAAATATAAAAAGCTTTTTCTAATGCAAGAGTATGCTACTCATTTTCTTCTCCCTTTCCCTTTACTGTCTTCAAGTCTTTCAAGTTTTTTCCTAACATGACGTGAAGCTGAATATATTTAGAGGACTGTGGAGAGGTGAGGGGAAGGAAGAAAGTTTTTGCCATTTCACTCTTTCTCAAATCATTTCCCACTGTCTTCAGTCACCTTATTCTATATGTGCAGGGGAGATAAGCATTTACATAAAATTAAAACAAAACAAAGAAGGTATAATATCTATACACTATAATTTGGTGAATGAAAGAGTTTCTAATAATAATATCCCTGTTTTAAACAAAATTATCTATTTATAATATTTTTAAAAGACAAAGTAACAATAGAGTGTTCATTCAGTGGGAACTAATAACCCGTTACTGTGATGCATACGAGAGGAGTATATCAAAATGCCAGAGAAAAGTACTATTAAGTTTTGGGTTGGTTTTTTTTCCTAAAGAAAGTACCTGAAGGCAGGTGTAAGACACTGCAACTCACTCTTGCTTATCATGTAAAAAAACATAGCTGGGAATGACTTTGCGATAGGACTGATTGCACAGCCTGAAAAATGCAAGAGATTTCTATGCAAGAAGCAAAAGCTTTTCTTCACAAATTACATCAGTCTGCTGTTTTCAGCAGGTGGAAGAGCAGTTGAGAGACAAAGGCAGAAAGTGTGATAACATTGTCAGGCTGATGTTATGGTATTCCTTGTAAAGCATGGTTGCCAAACTTTCTGTCAATGGGTGTTACAAATGTCTTCCAGCTATATCTTTCTCTGGGTTATGCAGAGTGTAGCAAAGGAAAAAAGAGAATCTGACAGAAATGGAGAAATGCCTCTTCATTATCAGAGCTTCGTGGAGCACATGGCATATCACATATTTTGGCAACCCTGTTCAGCTATATCCAGACTCAGACTAGAAGAGATTCAATTAGGAACAAGCTGACAGCCTTGTAGCCCCATATCTAGCTATGAAGCTGAAACAAATGACATTTAAGAACAGCGTTGCACTTTCCAGGTCTAAAGCAGGAGTTCGTGCCACTCCCAGCCCCATTTGTTCCACTTCTTCTGTCCTACATTGATATTTTATCTTCTGCTAGAGAAAGACCTCAGTTTTCACCAATGATAGACATTTAAGGAATGAAAATATGGTAAGCTGTTTTCTAGTCGAAATACTGATATCTTTTGAAGAACAAACAAGTAAAAGAGGTATATTCTATACAGAGATCTTGTCTAAATTTAGTTTAAAAGTGTGAAGACAGTATGTATTAGGTTTTGATGACCTTGTTTGATGAGAGATTTCTGGCCCAACTTGGACAGCTTAACAGATGCATTAGGCAGAATATCTTTTCTTCAGATTTCTGAAGGATATAAGTCAACATGATAGCTACCAACAATTAACAACAGCTGTTTAAAATTCAGTTCAAATCAAGACTTTAGAAACAGGTCTTACTGCTACTTAAACCCATATTTTGAAAGTGTTTATTTAATTTGATTTTTATCATTCCTTGGAAGATGCCTTAAATCTCAAGTAAACCAGCATACTTCTAGTGGTCATCAAAATAAGTAAAGTCCTGCAGAGGACAAAGTTCCACCATTTGATGATTCACTAACTTAAGGAGCAAGTTAACACCCTGTTAGAGAACTCTCTTTTACTCATTTGATGATGTTTCATGTGGGCAATATGCCCAGTGCTATACTGTTCATAAAACTTTCATGCTGTAGCAGACATGCTTTGCAATGAAGTATATCTTTAAGGACTTTATTACTCACACTTCAAGAGCTAGCATTCATATGATTAGCTAACTATACCTTTGGGAGGAAATATTAAATGAAAGAATGGGATATCACTTACAAAGAAAACCAGTACTTTGTCATTGTATTATCTGTAGTGACAAATACTGATTCAGAAATATGTTCCTTGTACCGAGTCCACACTCTGCGCATGTACTCTTCTCAGTGTTGTTGAAAGCTATTTCACATCTTCATAAAATATTAGTTTAGCTTATTTCTCTGTGAATAAGACCTGTTGATACACCTACCTCATCAAACCTACAGGGCAGAGAAACAACACACATTTTTAGGCATCAAACTCCCACTTTCGGTTCTTCAATCCTCCACAGTCTGACAGATCCACAGGTAATGCCAGTTTTCTGTTCCCTGCAAGCCTCTTGATGGAATCACTTCTCCTGATAAGAAGCCTTCTCAGAGCAGAGACATTTTCTCTGCTATTTTACCATATGATAAGACAAAGACAGAATTTTTTATATGGGAAGTGTCTCAGGCAATAGCACTTCTGAGTGCCATCATGCACATCGACACTTTCCTCTGGGACTTTGAGAGCTCCTCCAGAGACACCTGGGGGATTCAGAGACTATGATAAAGGTACTTCAGCCTTCAGCATTATCTCATCCAGATGGAGCAGCCAAACTGCCTTTGTTCTATCACTCCATTTAGTTTCAGAGACTGTAAGCCTTCTTTATTATTTTAAGGTCCCATAGCTTCTTCTTTTGTTGGAAATGCTTACTGGAAAAAAAAAAAAATTCAAGTTCCCAGACACGTGCATGAGAGCTTTGGCCTTGTGTGCAAGGACCTGTTGTGCTTAAGATGCCCTTCCTTGTGGGCCCTGAAATCCTGCTTCAGCTCCCAGGGGAAAAATCTGGAAAGACTCCTACATTTTATGACAATGTAGCACAGCTGAGAGTAGCACTGAGCAAATCACTGAAGCAGATATTATCAAAGATTCCTCCTGTAATCAAGTCACTGGTTTTTTTGGGTTTTTTCTTTACACACTCACTTTCAAAAGGCTGTGCTGACTTAGACATTTTTGTTCTAATTTCTCTGCATCTCAGCCTCCTTATGTTTAAAGAGGATACATGCAGACACAAAGCACTAGGTAAGAACTAGTTATTATCTTTCATTTTATTAGAGCTGATAAAAAGTGCTACCATTATATGACTAATTCTTCATAGGTTTATTAGCTGTTTGCACAAAAGGCTAAGACTGTATGCAGTGTACAAATACCTTATCAATTATTTCTGTGAAAACTCCATTATACTATTTTCTAATTCCACCTACAGTAATGAAGCAAAGAATAAACACATGTAAAAGGAAGAATTTTCGTTCATATGATAGAGTAGGTAAGGTTTGATTCTGTATCACATCTTCCACTAGTTAAATAGGATGCCTGACCCTAATTACAAGTGTGGAGTCTTAACCACAAAGGCTAAGCATCCTCCCAAAACACACACACACCTCTGCACCTGCAAATTGATGTACAATTGATCAAAAGAAACAGGTGCATTTCAAGACACTCTGGGAACCTGGCAATGCTCTATGATTAACATGAATTTTCTAAAAGAGATCTCTCTTTTAAAAGCTGTCTCATTGACAAATTAGAAATCCGTGTTGAAAGTCAAGGACAAACGTAATATAAATGGACACAGTCTCCCCCGCGATTGCTGCTCATTAATTTGCATAATTTGTTTATTGTTTAGTATGTGTTTGTGGTTTTTAGGATGTCTGTTCAAGCCAAACCCTTGAGGCATCCACAGCAACAGTCTAATCTCTTCAAGGGCATAATTTATACTCTTAAAAGTCTCACAGTGAATAGCAGTATAAAACCAACTATTTAGTTTAGATGTGCACTGGAGTTCCATTCCCAGGACTGATGTAGGCTATACACAAGCCTAGGTAAGTGGCAACTGACTAGTTAACGTATATTTCCTTATTAATAATCTCTATATTAAATTTAAAAAGAAAAAAGGGTACTGACACAAAATCACACAGAGAAATTTAAATTTATACATCAATACTACTGACAATGGGTCAAAGGGATACAGGTTTATAAATCCAATCAGTTTGTGCATTTAGGGTTTGATTTCTAGAACTGCTTTCTATAATCCAAAGAGTAAAGCACCTGTTTAATTGAAGGGAATGTCACAGTCCTGTTCTGTATCATGAAAGTCAGGGGGACAACTCCTGATGTTAAATCACAAGCTTTCACTGTCTGACTCAGAGTGCTTAGCACTTTGCAGGAGTGAATCCTTGATTACTGTTTTTCTTTTCTCTCCAAATATTGACACAAGGAAAACTCAATACATTATTATGAGGTAAATGTATTTTTACTTCTAATGCAATTAGTTAAATAAAAAAACAGCTTAGATTTCATCACTTAGAAGTCATTTTATTTCACAGCAGCAACAATTTGGTCGCTTGAGACCTCACTTTTAGTATTGGGATCTCATTTTATCACTGGTTTAGATGTTTTCTGCTTCACAGCTGTCTCTCAATCAATCAGAAAGTATTTTGTATTTCCATCCTCTGAGAATCTTAAATTTTGATACTAACAGATACAACAATATATATTTTATAATTTTCACATGTTATTCATTTATTAATCCCAAGATGCAGACTTTCAGAGGCAGCTGGATACTGACTTCAAAATAAAATGACTGCAAATTTTGTTTCATTTTTCAATTATGGCAGAGAAAATATATTCTGCCAAGTTAGCTGAAAGTTAGTCATCTTGTTAAGAACTCAATGCATGCAGCTACTGTAAATATGGAATATATGAACTTAGATGCAGATGATATGCTGTGATTCTTTTCAGTCTTCTGACAATGACATCCAGCTCTTACTTATTTTTCTTTACATTCAATGACAACAGATATGACTGAATTATGTATTTTTTACATACTGCCTGCGTTATTGCTTGCATTACAAAAATTGAAGAATTCATTTATGTTCCAGGTAATGTTTAATTGCTGTTATTTTATAAATTGTGCTTGTCAAAGGAGAGCCCTGTGACATTCGCAGGTAATTTTTATAAGGTGTGATAGGGAAGGAGTGATGAAAAAGAAGTTGACAAATAAAGCTTCTGTTGTTGTTGTTGTTCTTTTGGATCTTAATATTCAATAGCTAGGTCAACAATGAGCCCACATATTGCTATGTGAGCACAGAAACTGATCCTCAAAGGTGGTGAATGCTTTAAGGGTTAGGACATGTGAAATGAATTATTAACATCCTGAAATGAGCAGATGTTTTCTCAAGTGCAGTAATAAGTGTTAAATAATGAAGATATCTGCAAGGCTCCAAACAAGAGTCACAGCTAATGATCAGTACTGTCAGAACCAAGTGCTGCCTGAAACATTTGCAGGACTGAGTTCAGTGTGCGCGCCTCGCACTTTACACCCACATTGCATGAACCTTGTTTGTAATTAATATAAAGTCTGAGATGGACCTTGTAACTATGATGAACTATTAATGGTAGAGCACTTAAGCAAAACAATGTTATGGTGAAGAGAGGATGTTTGTTACTGCAGGATGATGATAAATTTTGTAAAATCATATTTAAGCTAAAGTGCAGCTGAGCTCCCTAAAGATTCCTACATGTCCTGATCTGGTAAGAGATGAGGAACACATCTGGAATAGCCCACAGATAATTTCTGGGCTGTGTAAATGCCTTTACTTCTCAGGGAGCTGAGAAGAATTTTATATGTATCCAAGTCTTATCATGAGATTGGGCTGGGATTCCTCTACAAGGGGCTAGTGACACAAAGCTGTTACTAATATTGCAGATGCTGAGCTAATTTTAAGCATGCTTCAGGAATGCCAGTGTAAGAGAAAAACATGGTTCAGGTTACTCTTTTCTCCCTACTTGGGCCAGAGAGAAAAGGGAAAAAAAAGAAAGCAAAGCAAAAATGTGTCTGATGGCTTTTCTGGAGCTAATGGAATTAAAGTATTGATCAAGGACTTTCAGTTCTTGCCTGACAATAGTTCAGACACCACTGTTTTATAATAAGGTATTTGTGCAGGTGCTATTTCCCCACGCAGCATATTCCCTCTAGATGTGTATCTTAATGTGCAGTCTGAGAGAGCTGGTCTTGGATTCATATCTAATATTTATCCTATAAAGCTAAACTTGTATCTGATCACTCTGTCTTGAGAGAACATCTATTTTCCACTGCCATTTTTGTCATCCTGGCATGGTTGGAATTTTGTGAGGAGAAACAGATTCTGTAGGCAAAGCTATATAAGAAAGATGGAAAAAGCCCTTCGTATTGCCTAGGCAACAGTCAGCTACATTTCAAGGGTTTTCAATCTCATACCTTTACACTCACACTTACAGTACAATCTTCAAAGGTGTTTCATAACACTTATTTTCAGCCGTTGTACTCAGTGGAAGTCGTAAATGGCATAATTACTCATTATAAGTTTGTCTTTTTCTTTTCAGAGGTGCCTTACACACTTCAGTGCTCAAGAAGTAGTAATACAACAGTAATATTGTATGAAAGTCAAACTGTACTTGGCCATCTGTTGCTGATTTTCATATACTTATGCACAAAACTATCTGATTTAAGACAGTGTTTAACATTGAAATGTTCTCATTTTTTTTGTTCAATCTGAGAAGAAAAAACAACCCACAAAATTTCTTCTAGCAGCAATTTGCTTATTTCCTGCACATTCATAGCATGACATGGTGATGTTAAAAAGAGACACACATATTGCAATATTATTTCTAAGGCTATGTTATAAGAAATTACCATTCACAGAAAAACAACATAGATTATTATCTTAGCAGTTGAAACAAAGCATCGAAGGGTAACTCAGGACTGAATGAAGCAGCCTGCAGTTGCAGTCTAAGCATTTTGGTGCTCATCAGCACCTCTCACAAAAGACCAGAAAGCACCTGTGACTATATTGGAACTATCCCTGTAGCAAGAATCATCTTGCATTCAGATGTTATTTAAACAACTTGCAACAGGCCAACTGCAATAAGCTTTCTCAACTTTAATTCCTAGATGGCCAAATCATAGTGTTACTCTTTAAGTCCCCATATTTGTCTCAGCTCTTCTGTAAAGAGGAATTATGACACGAGAAACACCTAAACACCCAGATCTTTCTTATGTAAAGTATGTGGAAATATATGCTCTGGAAAGTCCTAATAATACCTTTAAAAGGGCATTACAATACATTACAATACAGCCTGTTGTGTTGATAGTCCATGTGTTAATCAGTCCCTAAGTAATTGTTGACACCATAGAGTGTAGCAGTTCTGAAGGGAAATTGCAAGCACGTAGGTTACTTCTGCTGGAAACAGACTTAGCATTTAGAATATTTTCATTAGCCACTTTCCAGCTCATTAACCTTTTTGTATCAGAAAAAATACTGATATCCAGCCAGGATGAACTCATGAATCATTTAATTTGTTTCAAGTCTGCCCCAATAACATCAGGAGAAAAACTGAAAGGAGACTCTCCTTTATTTTTAACTTATTTTTATTTTAGTTTATATTTTAATTTATTATTTTATTTTAACTATTTTAATTTACTATTTTTGGCATAAATACAATGATAATTTTTCGTTAATTTAGTGGCAATTACAGTTCACATTTCTGAAGTAGCCTTACAAATTAGGGTAAAAACTTTACAGAGACACCAAAAGACAGTACTTCCAACTTGTTAATCAAAGAGCAACTCTCCAGAAGCATGTAGCAAAGGGGAAAAAGTGGCAAGCATCATGTCTGAATGAAAGCAGAAGGCATTTAACATTAGCAGAAGGTAATTATTCACAGTGCAATTCATGAAGGACATCACCCTCTTCTATGGCTGAAAAATATTTCTTCAGAGATTCGAGCTCCCATGCAGGAGTAGGATGCATCTGCTTTTAACAAAACAGAAAACTCTCCAGTAGTAAAATGTTCCCAATGTCATGTTGCACTTGTGATGGAGCAGTGCTGCCAATTGAATCATCGATACATCTTTTTGTACTACAAATCTGCTGACTGAAACCTCATCTGCTAATTTTACACAGCCCCTATGTAATTTGTCTTGCTGTAATGCTCCAGGGATTTGTTCTGGGCAGTAGAGAGGAAAATACAACTGAACAATACCCTCAGTTCAGGTGCTTACAGCCTGGAGAGGGTGTGCAATCTTCAAAGATGTGCTCCTGGCTATGGTGAAGATTATTCACTCTGACTTGTAGCTGGGAAGCAAAGAAAGAACCTCAAGAAAGAACGAAACTGGCAAGTAAAGATGAGGTGAAAGTCAGAGTGCTGAGAAACCTGTTCAGTCTTTAACTGGGGAATCACTGTTTAAGTCTAGAGTAAAATAACATGGAAAATTCCCTTTACAGTTTATGATGCACTCTTCAAGAAGCTTTAGGAATTGTGGTATCTACGTCTTCTCACTTCACTTATACGCAGAGGTTAAACAGCTAGCTGTTAAAATTGAAGGCTTGCCTTCTAGGCAGGAGGTTCATACTCAGCAGTTGGACTTTTAAGGAGCAAAGTATTTTCCAAAACATGCAATACTAAGAGGTCAAGCCCTTGTGGTGTGTGTCTAAGCCCATGTTGTTTGCAGCAGATGATATTCATTCAGTAGTAAGTCTCACTGCCTTCTGTTTTTGCAGAACCAAGTCTAGTTCATGTGCTCTGAGAACATCCGTGGTGTCAAGGTCTGGTGTTCCTAAGCATGGGATAAAGAAGCACCTAAGGAAATGGAAGCCAAAAGCTTTCAAGAGTATTATTGTTATTTGAAGAGTATTATTATTTCAAGATATTATTATAGAAGAGAATTTTGCAACTTTTGGTCGAAATCCCAGCATATAAGCCTCTTTTTCGATCAGAACATTTAAACCATTTACCAAAGAAATTCTGGTCACTCTAAATTTGCACTTGCTTTCATTAAAAAACACCCAGTTGTGGTTGTGACAAAGGGTGACACCAGTCATGCCAGGTGAGATCACATGAAAGAATCCCTCCTTCACTTCACAGGAATTGTTGCAAAAATATTGTCTAGCTGCAGAGAAATGATGGACTGTGTTACTCACAGGTTCTGATTTTACAGCATTGCCGCCAAATTGTCAAATCTCAAGAGAAAAAAAGGAAAAGAGAAGGGAACCAGTAGTCCCTTTTTCTGTAAATAGTGTCAGGATTTGATTAGCTTGAAAGCTGAAAAAAAGATGCTTCAATATTTACAAACCAAATGCATTTACATTGTATGTTAGGAAACATTGCCAGATTTCACTTTGTTGGTCCTCTGTTAAGAAACATTTAGATTTGAGTCCATAAAGAAATTCACTGAACTTCAGAAAGTGTAAAATACACAGAATGTTATTCTGGTTTTCCTCAAGAGACTTTCATTCTGCATTTATAGGAACAAGAGACAGAGGGGTTGGACAGAAGTGACCAGAAAATACACTGAATTAGATTTAGTTTTATGGGAATTTAAGTGCTTAATTCCCATAGGTTTCTTGGAAAACGAATAAACGCATTCAGTATGTTAGGATCTCTCCATTAATGTATTTTAAGACTATGGACCATTAGATCACATAACCTGTCCATTTGTATTATACCAGATATAAAACTTCACCTAGTAACTCTTTTACTAAGCTTGTGCTTTGTGAATAAATGTCTTTGGGGAAGAAAAAAAGAAAATCCTTTCTGGACCTGAAGACATCCACAGATAGAAGACCTACAACTTCATTTGATATGTACTCTACCTATTATTCATTCCCATGGCTAACTTATGCCCTTGATTTCTCAGCTGAATTTATGCAGCATCAACATTCAGTCTTCAGCTAATTTTAGGCCTTTTGTCTACAGCTTTTTCAACACCTTTTAGACCCTAAGTTCTATCTTGGAGATAGTGTGTGCCTCCTTTTTTAAAATTAACTTTTGTCAGGTCATTTCTTGAATGAAATTGTTGATGTATTAAGATAAAAGTCATGTAAGAAGATTTCAACTTATTGGTTCTTCACAATGTACTCAGAAAAGCCCATACTTCTTGTTTATATATTTTGCACCATCCTGCTTATCCTCTCTGAATAAGCAACTTCTGAACATGCAAGAGACATTGAAGCTGTTTGTGCAAGCGTTCCTGGAGTGACTCTTAGGCTATTCATAGATGTAGCCAAAACACTTTATCTCTTGAACATTCTTGCCAATAAAATGTTCTTAGCCAAGTTAAGAAAAAATATTTTAAAAGCACAGTGAAGCTCTATGGATACCCTCAAAGTAATATGTGATATTTGTGTGCATATATATTTCACAGACTGTTAGACTGTTTAAACAGTCTACTATTTACTTATTTTTTCCTTACATTGGCACAGCTGTCAATGTCATTTGCCACAACCATGAGAAAGCATGTAGATACCCCATCCAAAGAGCTAATTTGGACCTGAGATACTACTACCACTACCATGCTCTGAAATGAGATATTGTGTGACAGTCCTGTTGCATGCTACTAGGACTATGCCTCACTTAATCAGCAAAATGTTATACAGTCAAGCAGAAGCAGCAGGGTATTCCACATGTCTGCTTACTCAAGGGGGATGTCACTACTGGTTTGGTTAACTGTTTTGCCTTTGTAGCAGTGTCTTGATAACTTCCTTTTTATTCTTGTACAGGACATGTTACTACAGTTACTATATCATAAACCAAGAAGGTGGCTAAGGAAATTGCTAAAGCACACTGTGAGTATCTCATCATTTTAAAACAGCATGATTCCCAGTTTCAGTGGGAGCTTAAACCACGTGTAAAAACATTTTTAGAAACAAAATTTGAAAGCATGACAGTAAAGTATACACTCACCCTGCAGAAATTCCATGCCAAGCTGCAAAGTAAGTGCAAATTAGAGGATGTGTTGCATGTATGTTTTTCTCTATTATGGTTTTTAGAAAGATCTTTTCTTCCATCTGCTAAAAAATATGATTGTTTTAAGTACTATGGAAAATAATGTGCATAATGGAAGAATTTCAGCCACAGGCTTCTCTAGTTACCTTCTTCAGTGGTCTTTTTAAATTTCTTCTTACTTTTTCCCATCCTTAGCTGCCACCTGGCACTCTTCTGTTAGCACTGGAAAAGCAGGCCAAGCTTGCCAGTAGCATCATTGAGTGACAGGCTGTGAAAATTTAAACACCTCACAAAAACATCCTTTTCCTCTGGAAAAATGGAATTTGACATCTTTATATTTCTTGGGGTTCTGATGTAAACTCTGCTCCATGGAGCATAAGGCAATGGGCAGGGATTTAGTCCAGCAGATCTAAAAGGGGTTTTTATTCATACTTTCAGAAGTAAAAGTAAGTATTTCTTTTCTTGTTTTCTATTTTATTTTTTTTTCAAATACTGCTTTGCTGTTTTCCGAAGGCACTTTTAGTTTTCTAATTTTCATGTTGATGAAGTAGTCGGCACTTATGGCTTTCTATTAGTATATGACTTACACACAGGACGCCTGGCAATAAGAGAAATATTCACTATTTTTTAACCTAAAGATTTGACTTCAACTGCTAGACACCTGCATTTGTCAATTACAGCTTGTTAACTCAGGCAAGACATTTCTTGAGATATATTTAAAAGAACATCCAATTGGAAAATGTCATTTCTTAATTATTTTTTTTCTCTTGGCCAAAATATATCAAGTACAAGAAAAAACTTTCAAAAGTTGTATTGATCAGATCCAGAATGAATTTCCTTATGAAAAAATAAAAATATTTGTTGCCAGATTTTTACATCACATACAGAAACCTGCATCATAAAGTCCTGCTTTTTCTGGTTCAGAACAAGACCTTGAGGCCATTTCCCACCTCAGCATCCCCTGCTTTAAACTAGGAAGTACCTTCTGACTTTTCTAACATATCTTTTTCCCTAAATTATTTTAACATATTTTTAATTCAAAATGAAAACAAGTTTTTAAAATCTTTGTTTAAAATCTTTCCTTTTTTGTTAAAAGAATAACTGTTCTCTGGAAAATCCCAGTTTAAAAAAAGTCATTATAGCTTCACAGTAAGATTGCCCTGGAAAGGATATTTCTGTGCTCCAACAAAAATTGACTGCACCTACTGTACGCTGCAGCAAAACAAAAGCCCTTTGCTTTTCCTGTGTTTTGCAGTGGAATTGGTCTTTCATCTTAGTTACTAAATACATTAAATCCAGAGAGTCACATCCCTCACTGAAAAAAGAGGGCTCCTATTTCTCTTAAGTGATTTTTAGGAGGGTATGTTGGGATTTATACAATATCTGCCCCTCAAAAGTAATCCTTACTATGAAACAATCCATTGGAATTCACTGTACAGTCTTACCTGGAAAAAAAAAAAAAATCCCACTTTCTAATCTCAGCATCTCCTCAATGTCTTTGGTTCTTTTAAAACCAAAGGCTCTCTCAGATCCTGTGGGGACATGCTTCTCTCTTGACATCTCACTCATAAATTCACAGCAGCACCACTGAGTTCAAGAATGTGACGTATCTGGATTCAACAGAATCAGCCTAGATCTTTACTGGTGAAATATAACCAATTTTTTCCTTAACTGTGATTAAAGGATACAGTGACACTAAGCATATTGCTTCTCCCTCTTCCATCGACTTCAATCACTTTGACAGCTGTGTGCATCTACCAGCAGTTTTAGTACATCTAGTTTGAGCAAACTGTTCAGGTTGATGGGGGGGGGGAAGAACGGTTTCGTGTGTGTATATATATATACACA
>JANHGB010020176.1:0-29724 GCA_026283785.1 Coracopsis vasa
TGTTGAGGACACCAGAACTGTACACAATACTCCAAGTGAGGTCTCACAAGAGCAGAGTAGAGGGGCAGGATCATCTCCTTAGACCTGCTGGTCATGCCTCTTTTGATGCAGCCCTAAATGCAGCATTTATGGAGATGCTGTTTCAAAAGTGAACATTATCTTAATCTAAATTTGATTTCTTACGTGCTAAGTGTTGTCACACAGAAACATGAAAAACTTCATATAGTTACTACAATATAGATGTTTAAAGAATATCTTTTATTCAACACTTGTAGTGTTTTTTTTATCAGCTCTCTCAACAGAAGATCAAACCAAAATACATTTGGGAGATTCAGTTATTTTCAGAAGAAAGAGATAATAATGCTAAATTATTAATATGGAAATCTATTTCTCTTGGGCTTGCTCATGTTAAGTGCTCACAAAGGAAAGCATTAAGAAAGCCTGAGAAAAACAAGACTGGAAGGAGAAGAACAAAACCAGATGGAGGAGTAATTGAATGAAATGTCACATTCACTTAATCTAAGGAGAAAACAGCTAATCAAAATACCTAAAAAAAAAAAAATATCAAGAGCACCATCTTAGTTACAAAAACACTTTAGTAAATGGAACCTCCTAACCTCTCTTTGCTAGATTAGTATTTAGACACAGTCTCCTTCAGCTTCTAACTGTTTCATTGAGAGGAGAGGAGCATTCTTCTGTTCTAATTGGCTTTTGAGGCTTGGCTCATTAAATGGTTTGGAGAAGTAAACTCAATTTCACATTATGGGAACATGCAAACGAAAATCAATGTAACATTACTCCCCTTGGAAATTTAAGTAAGATGACTATTGACATGAACAATCTGCTAGAAAGTGATGTCTAGATGATGAAGAAAGACACACAGAGGAATTGCAGGGACAGACAATGAGATAAAACACTTTGCAAACACAAAAAAGGAGTAAGTGTTTGAAATTGACTGGCAGCACCAGTGCCTGTAGAGTTAACACCATACGATAATTGGCAGGCCACCAGCATTCAAATAAATTGGTTGTTTCAAACTAATTTCTTGAGAAGGAATACCCATAGCAAACCAGATTTTCTTCTGGTCAATAGTATCATTCTTTCTGGTCTTCAGAGCAGTGCCCCAATGTGACAAGAGACAAAATCAGAGAACTGCAGACTAATCTAGGTTGGAAAGGACCTCTGGGTATCATCTGAGTTAACAATACCTAAAGCAGGTCCAACTTAGGTCAGGTTGCTCAGGGGCTTCTCTCATTGAGTCCTGAATTTCCTCACAGGCAGAGATTTCACAGCCTCTGGGCAACACACTGAATTGGGCTAGAGAAAAGAATAGTTTCTATGGAAGAACTGCACTCTTCTCTAGAGAAATGTTTGTTGAAAACTACAAGTACCTGGATGTGAAAATACATGAAAATTCAAAATATTCAGTGCAAAGATGGCATTCTTCATTAAACAACTTGTTTCTTACAATAAATTTCTTTTAATTATTATTCTTATTGAGAAGCAGTAACAAGGTGTATATAGCTTAACTGAACCTTGATCCTCAAAACAGGTTTATATGTTAGAATTCAGATTACCAGAGTTCAGAGTCTGGGTTACAGATAGTCAATATACAATGAGTTTCAGTGTTCAGTGCCATTAATCCACTATTTTTCACAGGTTGTAATTTTCCCCTCCTCCTGTTTTCCACTCCCCAACCTCCTACAGGTGGAAATCATATTCCACAGTCCCTGAAAATATTAGATCAGTATTTGATAATCCCAAGTTTCTATAGCCCTTATATCTGTACTGGAGATACTCACTAATTCGCTTCGCTGATAAACCACTTTAGTACCGCACCATTGCTTTAAGTCCTAGAATATAGGCCCACATATTACAGACTTGCCTTTTTGACAAGACTACCTTTCTCCTTTACCATTAAGTTTATGCAGATGTGGTATTCCTCACAAAGACAAATTAACCACAAATATGTTTAAAAACAAAGCTCCAGATTCTTCTCCGGTATTGCTATACAAGGAGTGGGCGAGACTAAAGTAGGGGCAACTTATGTAACTCCAAAATCATAAACACCTGCTTTGATGAGTTGCAGTCCTCAGCTAGGCCAAGGAAACCTTGTAAAGGGCAGGTTATTATTCTCCTGAACGTGGGCACGGAGTGGTGTTAACTACTATTTAATTTAAATCCTGGCTACTAAACTCACATGTACTCATGTGGGCATTCTAACTCCTTTTGATGGCAGGATTTAAATAGATATATTCACTATTAACTTGACTCTGACTGTTCTGTAGTTATCATTGTTAGTCTGAACAGAAGCAAAGTTATGCTGACATTAAATGTCTCTTGAGAAGCCCACATTTTGCTGTATTTGCAGGCAGTCTTCTAGGATCAAGGCTAGAGATTAGAATCTTTTGCCAAATATCCTCTTGAACATTCTCATCCAACAAAGACTTTTTTTGGTTTGTTATAAAAAATATTGTCAACTCATTTTAAGACAAAAAACCCAACCTGTAGGACTCACTTTAATACAAGCATTTGAGTCTGAAAGTTAAGAAAGTTGAGAAAAGAGATTCACAGCATATAACCTTGAAGAAGGATAAAATTACAGTGTCTCCAGTTGAATGGTGTAATTGTCTATCTGCCTTGAGGCTACTAGGGAGGGAACTGCAAAAAAACTTCCATTTATGTATGCATAACAATAGGGAAAAGAAAGCAGGATTACCATAAGGTGTTTTCCCTATCATCATTTAAGAAAAAATACTCAAGATCGTGGCTCTCTTTACATTTTAAAGCCTTCCTCATATAAGTAAAAGGAGATAAATGAGATTTTCAAACAGATCCAGCAATCAGAATTTAACCCTGACTATTTAAGCAAGACCATGCAAGACAATTTAAAAACCCAAAATGCAGAGTTCTTTAATTTTTGGCAAACATATGGTGAAGACCAAAATGCAGGAAAAGCCAGAAAAGGAGATAAAATCAACATCCTTCATCTAGTAAGAATTCTGTCTGTAATCAAGCACCATGACATCTGAGTGCAGAGTAGTAAACAGTAACTGCTTCAGGTTCCATTGTTTTTGAGAGTTACTCTGTCATGTTAGTAGCACAGTTTGATTTGCCATGTGGAGTGAAGTAAGTGGAAAACCAAACCCCAGCAAATTTTAGTTGATTAAACCATTATTCCTCTGCAAAACTAATGTAAATTCACAAGGGTAATTCCACAGAACTGGAAAAGCAGCAGTAATACACTGCCAATACTTTTCAGAAGTGCATATATTACCACAGGGTAATTACTTAGATACTGTCAATATATGTCTAGTTTGAGAGAAAATATTATATACAAACAGTAACATCCACGTTCACAGATCAGAGGAATCTAGTCATTAATAGTGCCAATATCTTTCAAATATGCAGTACAAAGTACAGTTTTAGTGAAAAAGGGGAATATACTGCTCACATTTCAATTAGTATTTTAAGAAGCTTTTGACTTACAAGAAACTGTAAGACAAAAGCAGAAAGGATGAAAATAAGAGTAAAAAAAGAAAGCCCTAACTAATAAATAGGGAGCCATTGTTAAAATAATTTTGATGTAAGAAGATGTTGACATATAAAATCTAGAATAACTTGATAGAAGGGGACAGAGTCACATGATTACAATTTAAAATTATTTAGAATCATAGAATAGTTAGGGTTGGAAATGACCTTAAGATCATCAAGTTCCAACCCCTCTGCCATGGGCAGGAACATTTCCCACTAAACCATGTTACCCAAGGCTCTGTCCAACCTGGCCTTGAACACTGCGAGGGATGGAGCATCCACAACTTCTCTGGGCAACCTATTCCAGTGCCTCATCACCCTTACAGTAAAGAATTTCTTCCTTATATCCAATCTGAACTTCCCCTGTTTAAGTTTTAACCCGTTACCCTTTGTCCTATCACCACAGTCCCTAATGAAAAGTCCATCCCCAGCATCCCTATAGCCCCCCTTCAGATACTGGGAGGCTGCTATGAGGTCTATGTGTTTCTATATGAAATCTCGAGGCAGAATTTGATGATGGGTTAAAGTTTTATTTTTACTTTTGAAAATACTTCCAGAGGTTCAGCTCCAGTGGCGTTGGTAATGCAGGCAGGGGGCTGCCTATTGCTAGCATTCAGGCAATGTGTCATCTAATGCAGCTCAGGGCAGGTGTCATTGTTACAGTGCTTAATTTCTGGCAGCAGCTGACAGGATCTTAATGCTGAAACAGGACTGAGTTAGTAACAAGGGTAAAATGTTTGCAAATGTCCTTTCATGTAACAAAAATGGGAGGGCAGCTTAAAGAACAGGGTAGGTTATGTGAGTAGAAGGAAAATGCAAATACTATCTCACTGCTCAAGTTTGCTGTGCAACAATGAGTTTACAATCTGCAATTGGAGAGATACAAGTTCCTCTGAGATAAGAAACATCATGAGAAAGGATGTCTTTAATTCTAACCAATGTCATCTGAATCCACAGGATTCTGATCTCACAGTACAGAAACCTAGAAACAGTAAATCTATTTAACCATGAAAACAATATCCAGAAATATTAGAAATATCTGCATATACCTATTTCCAACTTAATAGAATAGGTTGATCTGACTGTGAGGCAATGATAAAACATTTCTTGATAATCCCATTAGCAAATACCGAATGAATTCAGGTTTGACCCATCTGGGTAATATTTCAGTGACAAAACACCTTTTCATATGGATTTGATCTGACAAAGAGATATGATGCATCTTTTAATTCCTCTAAACTGAAAAATCACTAGAAACACGTGAAATTAATTATTTGCAGATTTAAAAATGCAGATAGCTAAAACCTCTCAGCAGAATAATGAATTTTATTTACGTACACATTATTTGACATGAAGTCTCTACATGAGGCATCAGTTATATACCGCAATTTTAGATCAAAATGTTAACATTTTATACAGTGATAATTAAAATCATCAAACCTTTCTGACTGCACCATGGGCCAAAAAAGGTCTCTTACATACAATATTTTACTTTTGGCATCACAGGTGTTAAAAATACATCATAAAATTGAATTACATTTTAGCTAGCAGCTTCCTTTGTGACTTATCCCAAGGGTAAAATATAAACCTAATATTTTTCCAGTACAGATTTATGTCTCATTAATATATTTTTTTTTTGGAAGTAGAAAATACTTACATTTAATGGATTGTCTATTAAATATTCATGTTTGCTTTTGGAGGCTTATTGGAGAAACATTGCTTTGGCAGAGAAAAAGGCAATTCATTTTTTGTCCAACAGTTAATTTCACAAACTTAACAATCAATCAAACACGCAAAATGTACAGGCAGGCTCATTATAGCTGTTGCATACAAATAGCCTAGAGGAACTGAATAAGCTGCTTATCATATCATCCAAAAATAATAGAGGTTGGAAGAGACTTCCAGAAGTCATCTAGTCCAAACCCCGCTCAAAGCAGGGTCAACTAGAGTAGTTTGTGGGGTCTTGAATATCTCCGTGGGTGGAGACATGCACATTCTCTGAGCACTGTAGCATCTCTGGACATGAAAGCCACCACTGATCTCCCACATGGACACACAAGCTTTTGCGCAGCCCAGGTTCTGAGTACCTGCCTATGCTCCCACAAGATGAAGCTATTTGTTTGTTCAACTCCCTCTTCACAGTCTTGTTTCTCAGCTCATGCAATCAACGAAGACAAAAAATATTTATATGATTCTATCAACCTAGAATCCAAAGTCTTCTCAATGTCAACACTTTCCATGATGCAGTGAACTGCCCTGTAGCTCTCTCTTACAGTCTGTATACCTCTGTTTTGACAGTGCAGTGCAAAACTCTTCGTAAAAAGAGATACCAGTGAATTCAACAAGACCATGGGTGAGGAAGAGCCTACCCCAAGTAACGCTATCAGGAGAGAGGCTTTAGTTCAGTCTACATGGCACAATGAAACCCTGAGCTACATAACAAAAACTTGAGGAATTATAGGCAGAGATGTTAGGCCTGTCTGTAGAGGGAGTAGTGGGGTTAATGCAGTCATGTCAGCATGGCTGATTAGGTCAGGTGCTATCCAATGCTGACATGACTGTAATACCTGCTAAATCACTTGAAAACACTTTTGGGGGGATTGGGATGAGTGGGATGTCTCTGCACCATAACTGGTTATGCAGGACACACATGTGCAACTGCTCTGCAGGAAAGGGAAAGTCACAGAAGACCATTCTGACAGCACCTTCAGACCACTCGGACAGCATCTTCTCAGACTTACTGAAGGTCCCCATTTTCCAGGAAAGGAAAGGCACCAAAGAAAATGCAAGACCCAGTTAAATGAAGGGTTTTCCACAAAAACTAAATATGCAAAACAACAAAAGATAAAGGCAAATCCATCTTAATGTGCTGGCTTCACCAAGTCACAGTTTCAGGTTGATCATGAAATGACACGTTATGGTCCAATGCAGAGAGGAAATTCCTAATAATTCATGGTCTGCATGACTTTTCTGTCTCTGCTTAGCTAAGCTCAAAGTAATTTGACTTCTGTATATTATTAGATCATCTGATGTTAGAAAATACATATAGAAACAGCAGAAAAAAATTAAGTTTCTTAAGCAAAGCTAATTAGAGTTTAACTGGAGACAAGAGGAAATTGAAATACATAATAATATCTTTAAACTAAGACGTGAGAATACTGGATCCTTTGTGCATCTCTGTATAAATCCTTTCATTTGCTACGTGTGCTTTACATGAAGCAAGGTCAATATATGACAAGGGCAAATTATTTGGACTGTTCTAATTTGTTGTGATAAAGCAATGTCCATACACGGCACAATGTACTGACAAGGCAGACACCTAAACATGAGCTCCACTATTGATCAATTACTGCTGTTCCCAATGTGTCTATTGACATCAGGTGCTGGGTGAAAACATTTCCTGTATGACACAGAAGAGCAAGCAGCAACAGATGGAGTTCAATATTTTAATGGTTCATACAAATGTAATAGAGAATAAAGGTGATCTGCTCTCCTAGTTCAGAGCTCTTACATGAAGATTTAATGAGTTACAGAAAACAAGCTTGAAGGCCAACATCCCTATTACATGAGGTTAACATCAGCTTTGATCTGACTGCATATATTGCAAAGTGATGGTACTAATCCTGAAATAGTTTTCTGAATAATATTGAAATTTGAGTTCGCTATGATGGTCTGAAAATAAGGCCAAAAGTAACACATATACTGACAAAGAATTCCCCTCTCCAAATTTACTTGCATCATGGAAACTGCTGTAATGTTTTTTGCTTTAGTATTTATTTAGTATTTATTAGTATTTAGTATTTATTTAGTATTTATTTGCTTTAGTAGACAGTATTACCTTTCTCTAGAGATAAGAAAATATTACTTCTTTTTAAGAAGACCCCAGCTAACAAAAAGCAGATTGTTCAGCTTAGGAAATTGCAGGATCTTTGTTTTCTGTTGATGGAAATAACATTATGTGTAAACATTTGTAGAATTTTTTATTTGCCCACTTTCCATGGAGGGGCTATGCTTCCAAGAGCTGCAGCAGAGAATTCACAGTCCAAAGTTAAAACAGAAGATATCGAAGTGTTTTTTAGCTCAGTAGTACCATCAAGATACTTTTATTCAGTGCAAATCTTCAGAGTAGTATTGAAATTCTCATGTATCATATTTCTTGAAGTAGTATACCTACATCAATCTGTTTCAGTCTTTTATATGGGGAAATGTAAAAATGCAATATGAAAACAAAGATAAAGAGAAATAAAATAAAATAAAAACAAAACAAAATAAAATAAAATAAAGATAAAATCTCACTCAACAATCCTGGGTTTTCTGACACTTTGTAGATGCGTTATTATAGACTTTTTCTTCTATTACAAAGATTTCCTGACAGGAAAATTATAATTCCATTAGATTGCTTTAGAGAAAAAAATCAATATGGTTCATGCATCAAGGGCTTTATAGCTAGAATTCAATCATTTTCTTGAAAGGCTCAATGAATATTAGAAAAGCTATTTTAAAGATTGGGGGAAATTCCATTAATGTTACATCACTAGACAATGGGGAAAAAAATATACAAATTGCAGAGTACTTCCTCAACAAACCAACACTTAAGGAATTACAGTTGTTCATACACTGCAGGCTGTAGTCCCTGTCAAATACTTAAAATATAACACCTAGCATGTCCAAGACATGCAGTGTAGAAATGTGCTTTGCATTATTTGATGCAACTTTACAGAGTCACTATAGTTACTTCTGCTGTACAAATACACTTACACCCTCATGAATAACCTCTTTCAAGAGTGGTGAATTGGTTAGGGAAGAAACGATATTAAAACCATATGGCATATGTGTATCTATGTTCTCGCTACCAGCTACTGAAAGCTGTGCAACTGAATTGTTATCTTCATAGTAACACAACTGAATTTCTTTGCCCTGTTCTCCACAACTGCCATATTGCTTTATGAAGAGGAAAGAAAAAATAAAAAAATTCCCATAAAACCAGCTGAATTCTGAAGCATAATATTTAAAAAGAGTTTCCCCTCCACCTTTTTGTCTTATACACACAGGCACACAACCAACAAACTTCTCGCAGTGATCTATGTGTTTCTTCCTCCAGAATCCCATCTGTCTGTCGCTTATCTCCTCCACCTCAGCCAATGTCATTTGTCCCTTACCAGGCTCCTTCACACAAGCACAGAAGGCAACTAGTCCTAGCCATCACTCAGTGACTGTGGATAAGGTACTTCCAAAGCCAGAGCTCTGACAATAACAGCATCTGGAGCACAACAAATTACAGATATCTGTATTTTTTCAAACCTGAATTTGAAAGGAAGTAATCTTAACCTTTGAACTGGACAAACCTCGTGTAAAATGAATATTTATAGAATTCTACAGACTACCAATGGAAAAAGAATGGGGGAATTCTTGATTTGCCCAGATGATATTTAAGCACAAAAGGGAGAAAATTAAAAGTTTTTAAACACTTTTTTTTTTTTCCCTGGCAGCACTTAAATGAAGGTCCCATCTTATACAGATGCCATCTCCCCTTCCAAAAAATGAAAGCTTAACAGGAAAATATCAAAATACTAATAATACTAATAAGGAAAGAGCTCTGTAAAAACTGTGCAATCACCACCACTGAACATAGCTGGTGGAAAATGCAGTGACAGCAATACTGACAAGAAAATAGAAAGTCTAATGTTGGAAATGTCACTAAGTGCCTAAAGTGATGAACTTATCTCAGCATATCATTTTTTTTAATGTGTAATGAAAAACAGAGGAAAAAGGGGGAAAAAAATCATGCTCTGTGCTTAGGAAAATGGCATCTCTCATGAAACTCTAGGTCTGTCAAACACAGTATTGTAGCACAGAAGGCAAATATAACGAGGAGGCTGAAAGTAAAAAAATGCAGAAAAGATGAATAAAGAAAATGTCACTGTTAAAGATCAAGGGGAGAAGTTAGAAAAGAAGCCAGAGTAAGGTAAGGTGCATGAAGAGGAAAAAAAAATAAAAAATTAAGAGCATATAGGACTTAAATTCCACAGTCCTTTATTTTGTATAGCTATTCCGCAGGGGGTAAAGTCGAGCCTGAGTAAGAAATATTTGGAACAATTACAGACGGATTGGAGCAGGACAAGAATGATCCAGAGTTTTGGGAAACTTGATCTAGAGGAAAAAATTGACAGAGCCAGGGTGATTCAAAATCTAGCAGGAAATGCTAAGCAGATAATGCAGTAACATTTTAAAAGTAAGTAATAGTTGTGAATAGCAAGGGAATGAACTGCTCTCCATGCTACTTCTGAATCAGGCAAGAAATAACAGGATTAAATTGTAACAAAGAAGATTTAGGTCAGATATGTAAAAAAAAAAAAAAAAATCAAGCTGAACAATAATGAAACATTAGAGTGATCTGGCAAGGGGTCTTTTCTAAAAGGCAACAGTGAAGAGATGGTTCCTGACTTTGGATAAATTAAACCCACTTCCACCTCCCGCCCCCTCTCATTTTGCTTTCACCACACTAAAATCAATAAAGAGCTATCTGATAAAAACTAAAGATGATTCAGAAAAAAAATGGTATCTAAATCGTAGGTTTCTCAAAATCTATCCAGTTTCTTTTAGAGATAATTTTAGGATATTTTGAACAGTATTTGCAGGCAGCACTTGCTGTGGTATATGTTATTTTACCTAAAATAAATTTCTGAGATCTTCAGGTTCTATAGGCTTCAAGATAAAAATTAAGTGGTTAAGTACATTAGAAACATGTCTTCCCTTTGTTAAAGACATACACTTAGAACAATTTAATTTAGGCACTCAAGAGTAACACAATGAAACAAATCAGTTCTTTTGGATATTGGTAATAGTTTGTTGAGAGTGCTCTGGGGCTTTAATGCTAAAGTTAGGAAGAATGACAGCCATTTGAGAGGCACATACGCACGTTCTAGAAATTCTAGGTATTCAAGAAAATCGGAAACATATTCATTCTCCTGCTGTAAATTTTTAAGGATTTGACTGTGATAATGTCTGAACATGGGATAAAAAACTGTAAAGTGCAAGTAATCCATTCATTTCCACGTGTATCCTGATGAGATCTGAACCCAGTTGTGGGACTGGCACCATGTCCTTCACTTAAGATCTAATTTTACTTTCCTGTACTCAAAGGAAATAAAATACCCGTGCAATAGACCTGACTGCAAAAGCTGCTGTCAGCATATTTCTACATTGAGAATCTAGTAACGAGTTAGGAAATGAGGTTTTCTTTTATGTTACACAGTATCTGATTGAAAATATCCTTGATGTCTTACAAATAGTCTAAGAAATAAATTAAGAACAGAATTAGCAAATAAAAGCTTTTGCTAGCTTGGCATAGATAGTGCTACATGACCATTTCAGTAATCGGCTGTGATGCCATTTAAGAGAGAAATGCATTTTGTTTCAATACCAAACTGAGTAAGTTATATGAAAATGGAGCAAATTGAACATGATTTCTAAAAATTTTTAGGTAAACATATGAAAAACTTCAATTTGATTTAAGCTTAAATATTGTCTTCACAAAGTACCATGTTTTGGTGTATTACTGGACTATAAAATCATGCCTAAACATTTCCTTTTTTTTTTTTTTTTGTTTTGTTTTATCTCTTGTAAAGCTAAGCATTTCTTATCAACTAGCACTGCATTTTAATATCAGGCATTTAATTTTGAATCTGTTTAAATGAAATGTTTTCACACTTTCAAAATATTTCCCTCTATCCTCAGCTAAAACTGATGAGTCTCATCTATATTAATGACTATTAATTCTTTGCCTTTCTCCTTCCCTGCCTTCTGATAGTCACCCTCCATAAATACAAAAGATTTATTTCAAGGCGTTAAGGGCTTGTGTTGTATTTCTAAAGAGATTTTACTCTCAGATTTTTATAGGGGAAGTTACACAGTGAGAAGGGGTCTTTTCTTACTTGTCTGCCATGATTTAAAGCGGATATGCCTCCACATCTTGATGGTAGCCTCCTCTTAATGCTGCCTGGCCATTATCCTTTTGCTCTTTCCCAAAACTCCTGTGTTCTCACTTATCCCGTATCATTTTTACATTTCTGTGCCTTTTGGCTGGAGCAATGCATTAGTAAGATAAACGAATTCTATTTCCTGTCACAACAGAGACAAAAACCAGGCCAAGATGTAAATGTAAATTGGCATAGCAAGCACTCATCAATTCACAGTCAAAACAGCAAAGAATGGAAGATGGAAGATGTCAAATAATGCAAATAATCTGCAGAAGCATTAATCTATTCCATAATTCGAGGGAGTTAGAATTGAACTTTACAATTGTCACACAATTCTGCTAGTTTGCTTTACGCTTGCTTTACACAATTCTGCTTGCTTTACACTCCACCAGATCTACTTATGTAAGTCCATACCTACCATTTGGGCACAGGACAAACACTTATCTTCAGTAGTTTATAGATCTGGTGTGTTCCATATATCTGACCCGGTTTGCCCTGCTGGACACTGTCAGGCTGCTATATTTGTATCAAAACACATGAATCAGAATCATGGCTTTAAGCCCACTGATCCTGAGAAGTTGCCTGAAGGCTTACTCCCAAGGAGCAGACATCACAGGTGTGATTCAGGGCAACTATGTTTAGAGGTCTGCAATGGAGAGGAACAGGCACCTTCAGGATACAATTCTTTTGTTCTATTTTCCTCAGATTGAGAGGAATTGCTGCCCAGAAGGGCTTGTTCCTGCCAGGGTGGAGATCTGCACTGCAAACAGCTACAAGCAGTAAGAGGGTTCTTTTCCTTCTTGGGACTCTGAACTACAGCCACCTTACTTTCCCTGGGCTTTTGTTACCTTCCTCACCACCCATCCCAACTTCTGCAGTAGTATAGACACATTACTTCCTACAATTGCATCTTCATGGGTGGCTCTAATTCACTGTTTACTGTCTGGGACACATCACAATGACAGCAAGTGATCCAGAACATTTTAGAATCATAGAATCATTAGGGTTGGAAAGGACACCCTGTACAGCTCAGAGCTAAAGCTCAAACCCAGGGATTACCACAGCTGCTGTCACCTTACTGACAAGGCCTTGGCTGCTATCTACTTCCCCTGTCCCACCTTATTCATTCTGCTCACAGAGAACATACGGGAAAATAACAAAGCCTCCCACTAGTGTCCTCTGCACTTTAACAGGCCTCTTGATTTTGGTCCGTACTTTCTGTATTTTATCACTTGAATTCTTGTCTCTTGTGAATTTCTGATGCTAATGATAAAATCCATAAATTTGCACAAGACCGTTGATCTGCAATGTTTTACCTGCTGCAACTTCCCTCTGCCTAACTACCATTTCAGAACATTTGTTTAATCCAATCCAGCCTCAGAACATCAATTTCTAATAGCAATAGCACTCCCTGTATAAACTCAAGAACCCTAGACATGAAGGGCCAGGCTGTAGTCTGCACTGAACTACAGATACAGAACTAAAAAAGCCATGGCTATCCTGATCTAGCATTGGTGACAGTTCTGCTGAAACTTTTGCTGTCTTTGAGCAGCCTAGTCTAGTGGAAGGCATCTCTACCCACGGCAGGGAGGGTTGGAACCGGATGATCTCTAAGGTCCCTTCCAACCTGAACCATTCTGTAATTCTAAAATTAGATGGAAGGGTTGTAACAGATTATGGGAGATAACTTTCCAACCAATTTAAATTTAAACCCTAATGTCTAAATCCAAACTCCTAAATTTTTACACAAGGAAATTATGTAGATATTTTATTACAGACACAGAAAGATATAGGAAAATTATACAGACATATGTGTGTGTGTATATACGTATATACACAGAGAACTATATATATTTTTTATGTGTAGAAGTATGTGACTGCGAAAATCACTGAATATTCTACCATTATTACTAGGCTACAATGGCAGTTTTTCAAAACATGACATTTATAAACTAACCTGAAAGGAGGTCAAATAAACACATTGGAAGTGAAGAGTACATGTCTCCAAATCTATCAGACATAAAAAATAGCATGAATATAGCATATTGTAAGACAAAGTATAGAGTTGTATTTTCCAGATTCACATGTCATTGTTTTGTTCTTCTCCTAACTAATTTGCACTGCAGAGGTCTTCTTATTTATGGAAGGTTTTGAATTTTTAAAAGGTAGAAGAGATGGCTGTTTAAAAAAGTAGGTACAAAGTTCTTATATTAGTGCTTGACAGTGGAGACTTCTGAAAGGGGAGTCAATCATATTTGTTATAAATGGAAAGATCTATCTCAGTCTATTGACAGAAACAATGAGTTGTATCTAAGTGTCCTGGGTTCAGCTGTAGCAGTCACTTTAGCAGTGGTTTAAGCCATGACACTAAGTAGTAAGTACAATACCATGTAGACCAAGAGGAAAGAAAAGTCTTTACCCTGGTTTGCCTAAAAGGTACTTTCAGAGATTCTTTTAAAAGTTTTCATACAAGAATATAGAAGGTATTTGTGCACAGAAGAGAATTTTGTAAACCATGTCAGACTTAAACAAGGGAATACGACTGATTGGCTGACAGAGGTTTCAGTCAATGTAGCTATCTCAGAAGCATTTTTCCTCAGGCTAGGCTTTGTTAAACTTCATTTAAAACATCACTTCATTACCATTCAAACAGCAAGAAACAAATACATAAATATGAAGTGGATAATGCTGCATTTAATTTGAACCCAGAGAGCCATAAACTGAAACATCTTTTTCAATAAAGTTTGAGCACTGAAGTAATTTGACTAGCTCTATTTGGAAGACTCTTACCACAATTAAAATACAGTTAATCCAAGGCACACAGTTCCAATGCTGTACTTGCTCCATGACCAAATTAACCTAGTATAAGAAAGAAAGTAATCGAACAACAAGAGAGCCTGGAGACCTTCTGCCAAGAGCTGGTGAGAAGAGGAATTGTCCTTTCCAGATTCATGTTTCCATCCTAGGACTACTTGCAAGGAGGGCAGCCCCACACTGCTCTATGCTGCAGGGGAAGATGCAAATATCCCCTAGTCCAAGAAGGCAGTGCAGCTGTTTGAAACCATTACTATTTGTTTCAGAAGCACATTACTGTAAACACAAGACTGTCTTTTCAAAACAAATTCAATGCCAAAATCATCAACATGAAATGAGAATGTACAGTGTACCGCTAGTAATTTTATATACTCTGTCTTTCTGTTCCGTACAGACAAGTCTAGATTTCTGCTCATTAAGGCAGTATCATCAGTGCGTGTTGCAGCAAACCAGTCATGTCACCTTTGGGCAATGAAATGCTCACTGCAAAGTAAATGACTGTAGCCTTGTGCATTACGTTTGTTCCTGATGCCACTGGGAGGCAAACAACATCTCAAAAATAATTGCAGTTTAAGACCAATTACTGTAGAGGGAAAGGTGACTTTTGTCATATAGGGGACATCTCATACGTAACCTTCATCTTTTTTTTAATCTATTGCATCTATGTTTTTTTCCATGAGCCTGGTGTCCTTCAAAAGGTTTTTGACATTCTGATTTATAAAGATTGATGACAGGAAACTCTGACAAAAAAAAGTCCTACTAGGAATTCCTGAAAGAAAAAAAGTATCTCAGGGGCTTTTTATCCCTTTTCAGTTATCTATACTTCATGTATTACCTCCATACTCCACAAAAAAGCTACATTTTGATCTACATTTTTTAAATGTAGATCAATTTGTCAGCTGTAGTTTCTTAGCCTACCAGTTTTACAAAGTCCTGCTAAAGGCTGAAATTTGTCAGCTCAGAAATATTCATCTCTGGACTCCCTCAGACAATCAAAAAGTTTACTTTTAAAAATTGCACACACTTAAATTTGAGCTCAGACTCTATCCATCTCGACTTCCGTGTACCTCCTTAAAATTCTCTAAATTGCCACTATGCTTTACACTGGACATAGTATCTGAAATATGAAACATTTTTCCCCCAAAGCTCATGCTGGAAATTCCTCCACTGTTTAGTGACAACTCATTTTTGTACAGAGCACTCCAGAGGAGGATGTTGCTCTGTTTGTACCTGTACATTTTTCTGTAAAACACTACTGAAAAGAGACTACACTTGCAGACGCATTAGACAATGAACTAACAGTAAGTCTTTTTTTAACTTGCTTTGGCTGAATTTGGATGAAATGAGCAGCCTGATATATTAAATAGGTGTAAGCACTTTCACTTATGCGTATGATGGGCTTGCATTTCAGTCTGGTTCCCTTTTTGCAAGCATGGTTTATGTGACTTTGATGTCTCTATCCATGATTTGTGGATGCAATCAGACACGGTGCATAAACATTAAAAAACAAACTGCACCTGCTAATAATGGAATATTATGCTGTTTGTGAAACCACAGTCCTGCAGGCTGCATAATTTGTCCTGTAAGTTCATTAGCTGTAGATATTTACATACTGAATAATAGGATCAGAAAAGTGAGAGACTGCAACAACGTACAAGACTGCATGAAAGCTACTGGATACTTGATATTAGTTACAGTAGTGGATTAAACATTGAACTACATCTGCGGTGGGTTGACCCTGGCTGTACACCAAGTGCCCACCAAAGAGACTCTTTCACTCCCCTCTTCAGCTGGACAAGGGAGAGAAAACGGCAGGGAAAGAATATGAGCACAAAAGGAAAACCAGCAGCCAGGGAAAGGTTTTCCATCTGACCTGCAGCTTGTTCCTGGCCACCAACACAAACTGTCATGGCAAGCTGCAAATAGGCTGAGCAGTCTATTATAAACTATGTGCCTGGTTGATTGAATTAACACCTACAGCAGCAATAAATTACAAACAAGTGACCGTTCTTTCAATAACTGAATAAACTGAAGTCATAACTGAAAAGTAAACTTTGAATCAACTCCAAAGGCACTGAGATTTTATTATGCATTGCTTCTCAGAGAACCAAATTACATAAGCTAAGTTTATAAAACACCTTTCCTCGCTCAGATCTGCAAATGCTACTTGGGGTCTGGAAGTCAACTTAATTCTTTTCTGCCCATGAATCACAATCAGCAATAACATTTATGTAACAGGAGTCTCATGAACAATTGCAGTGATGACGCACAAACCAGAAAAAAGCAGACTGGTCTCACATAACTGTTTTGGTTCTGCAGTACTGACAACAACAACAAAAAGTAGTAGATGTCATTTTTGCCAGAAAGAGAGATGATAACATTTGACTATGCTCGGGACCAATAGTTGTTGATCATAACATCTCTTTCACATCATCACTTTCATCACTTTCTGTGCACAAAAGTTTCAGTCTTTGAAGTTTTTTTCATATTCATTCTTTATTTCTAACTTTTACCTCACTTTGACATGATCATAAGTCTATTTTGGTTTTACACTCAGGGATCAGAAAAGAATCACAGAGAAGCTATATTGTGTGCTCTTTCTGTCATCTGTAATTTCTCTCAACATTCATCATTTTAAACCTGACTCCAAGTTGCTGCTAAATATAATTCTTTTACTGAATATACGTTTCTAGCCTCTGAAGTCCTATCCCATTAGTGCAAAGTTACAGCCATATTAAGAGAAACTGCTTTGTAGAACTCGGACTACTTCACCATGAACCTATCAACATCTGCTTGCAAATTTGAAAAGTCATGAAGTAATAGTATTGTCTAATCATATTGCATCAACTACTGAAAAAGATCTCTAAACATAACTTTCATTCTCAGATTAACATAACTTTCAAAGCCAGACTATACCGGCTAATAGATACTTGTTCATATGGCAAAAGTGAAACTTATACTGTGCTTTTCTTCCCTGACATTTTGGCTTTTCTCCAGAGAACACTTATGGCATATTTCTACTGCCTATTGTATACACTGGCTGCTTATCAGCTGCCAGATGTTGCCCCAGAAACATCAGCTGCTGCTTGAGGCAGGGAGTGAATGCAATTAGAGATGCCCTGGTGACAGCTTGACACTTATGGTGGCAATGTTTAAATTTTTAATCGGGCATATATCACAAAAACCAGTCCTGAAGACCGGACCAGTACACTATGCTAATATCTTCTTTTATATGGGAGATGCAAAGATCAGTGTGCGGGCAGAAGCCCAAATGGGTTGACAGCTTTTTGTAAAATATCTGAAATTAGGTCCTGAAACATACTCCACATCCAGTAGCTGTGAGCAGACTTGCTTTTTGAGGCAGTAAGGAATGCTATTGCTTTTAAGTAAGGAATGTTCATTTGTTTTTATACTGAAACATTAGCATACATACATATGCAAATATATACAATAAAGGGCCTGAACACTACTGTCTCTCAATTTCTACTGTCATGCCGAATGCCTTTTCAAATAAACTCTATCAAATCAAATTACAAATTATGACTTAAAAAGTTTGGATACAACCTTTAAGGAAAATGTATCAAGTACATTTAGTAGCAGAACTACTCTATATGAATTTAGTGCAGACATGAGAAGAAAAAAACCCTGAACCAACCAAACAGGAAAACCCCTCCCAAACCCCATGGCAAGTTCAAACTAAATGCAGTCTGTTCCTAGGGCTACATGACAAGATCCTACCAAGCATCAGATTCATTTTGGATACACAGTATTTACCTAAATCTAAGATGACCTCTTTCTTCCCTTTTACAAATTACAAATCCACGTTTGTTCATCCAGCATAGATTTCCTTGAACTACCTTACTTCTATCCTGCATTTGCATTGCATTAAAGTCCAGCTTAAATAGGTCACAAGTGAACAAGTTACGTATGTTAGCTGCTCCATGCTAGCTACCTCAATGCGTGCTCTGTGAGTGTAGCATAATTTAAAGTACCTTACTGAAAGTTGTCTGTTATACTATAATACATGTACCAGCACAACATAAAAAATGTTGGGTTTTTACGGTCCCAGAGGGATGAACACTATATTTGAAATGACAGTTACTATCTGTATTCATTTTTTTCACAGAAAAGTGATCATAAGTTATTTTTTTCTAAGTGTCAGTGCGTTGATCTTGGTCTCAGGTTTCTCTTGCATTTGGATAAATACAAAACATGACCTCAAAATGTGGACAGTAGTACCTTGTCTCCTATTAAACATCTGTCAGTCAACTCTGGAAGTTACAAGTTTTGTGTAGTATTTACAGAAGGTATCAGTCCTACAAATCAGCAATGCTATTGGTATTTCGTCCATGATAAGAACTTGTTCCATTTGAAGACTGCCCTCTTCATTTTACCCAAGACATAAATCTGTCTCAAAGATTATTAAAAGATGAAAATGGTGTGGTCATTGAGAATCCTACAGCCAGGATAACATAGTTATTTCTCTCACTTTCGTAAAAAAGGATAAACCAACATAGGAAATTTTATATCTGTCTGGATAGAAAATACAGTCTCTTTTCCTGGAATGACCTATATTTTCAATTAACTTACCCAGAGTTTCTATGCATACGATCACGTCTTGGACGTGATCCGTGTTGAACTGGGACAATGGGACTAGTCATGCTACCCAGATCCAACATACACTGAAAAGCATGGGAAAGGGTCAGAAAATTATTTATGCTGTTCCACTTGATTAGCATTTACTCTCAGAGCTCTGCTAACCATGCTTTCTGTAATTCAATGATCTGTTCCTTGGTGTGGGAGCTCTTCATTGTTTGTCACTGAATATACAGAGCACCAAACCTGGCAGAACTTCTGTGGCAGAGTGCTGTGGTATAGCTAAAAAATGTGAGTGTGAATTCATTGGGGAATTACCTGCAAAACATTATCACCTTTTTATAGAATTAGAAACATACACGTTTCTTAGCTACATGATCTTGACACCGTGCCTGAAGTTATCTCAACATTTATGAACTCATTTTAGATTAATTTTTTCATTTTATGCTGTTAAGCGAACACTTTGTGCCCTGCACTCACCACTTCCTGGGAATTTTTGCTGTGCTACACTTGTCAGTGAGCCACTGCAGTGCATTTTTCTCTTTCTGCAGTGTGCAGGGCAATATGGGTTTGAAACTACAGTGTGAACAGCTCTGTAAGTTTTCCTCTCTGCCACTGATTTCACATTAAAAAGACAGGACTAACACAACTGAATGTCAACATATGAACAGCCAGTAGTCAAAAGAGAATGCACCAACAATCACACAAAATTCACAGAAGATAGAGTTTCTTTCAATCCAGCAGTTACAGCCTTTTGCCTCTGTATAAGTTCCATGACCAAAGCCACAATCAATTACCTTATTTTATCTGGGAGCAAGCTTTTCCCAGCAGAAGCAAAACATTATACCTGAAGAACTAGAAAACAGACCTTCTGTTAAAATATTCCAGAACTGTAATTCAGAATGATGCGTAGTCTCACCAAAGAGAGAAGTAAAAATAATGAGAAATAATCTAGTCATTAATCAATCCCACTGCTTAGTTTAAACCTAAGTGTTACACAGCACAGTTGTTACTTTGTGGGGAGGAGGATGGAGTGTACCAAGAATGTAGTTATTTCCTTCAGGATTATAATTCAATTTGGAAACTAATGTGATCATAAAATATAGATGGTAGGGTTTAATTTTAGGTCAGAATCATATGCTAAAAAAGATTGCTACCCTAGATTTAAAAAACATTAGCCTGAGTCATGTAATACAACCTCATTTTGATCCTTCTGAGTTTAGAAAATGTACAATTACTGATGCTGCCAAGAAGTCACACCAAGGCCAAATGAGATTAATAAGAAATAAAACTGCATGTCAGTAGCATAATAGAAACTGAAATGAATAATAAAATAGGCAGAACATTCATGCAGCCTAGGCAGCAAAGTCCAAATAAATGGGCTTGAAAGCGTCAAGAAAATTTCATAGTAAGCACTGGAATCATCAACTTGAAAAAGTTTTCTGTGTAAAGTGTTGCAATAAGTTTCATAATACTTAAAATATAAAGTGATTTCATAGCTTACACTATTGACCTTAGCACAGTAACAAAACTGCAAAAATCACACAGTAGAAAGAAATAGTTTTGAGATCACTGGGCAGGTGTATCAATAGAGAAGGTTAATTTCACATTCATTTTCTACAGTGCTCAAATTTCAGAGACATCTTCAGCATCTCTCCTGGTGGAAGCAGGGCAGGATTCTAGGTTGTGAAGCAGAACAGCTGCAGCAACACTCTCATGTTCTTGGATGTTGTGTTACAACTCCTACAGACAGTTGTATGTTTACAGAATGAAATGAACAATGGCTGCCATTAAAAACGCCTTATCAACTACAGCAGCACTAAAGACGCTAACTTCTAGGTTATTTGAAGGAATAGTTTATGGTAACTGGTTGATGTAACCAGTGATATGCTCATACTCTTATATCCACAGCACTCATGTTCATTTAAAAACATTTAAACATTTAAATAAAGGAAACATTTTCATTGTTCTGGATAGAAAGAGCTTCCATTTTTTTCCTCCCCGTTGTTCTCCATAGAGTCATGCCTTCCAAGTACGCAGGCAGAATATCTACACATGTACCAGGAATTCAGTGATAATACACAGCACCTACGTAATTGACCATAGCCTGCAATCTGGACACTCCTCTACTGTTTCCATCAGTGGCAGCTTGAAAATGCATATTGGCATGAGTGTGAGTTGATGAAGCACAGGTAAAGATATACATTCAGCAATGTCTATTCCGCACAGAAGTGAGACTTAAGCCATGTATAAGCATACTTTTAAAAGTTTAAGAAAAAACACAGCGTAGGCAAAAGAGATGGTCTCTTTAAGCCTTGCTCCTGCTACTTATCACATCAATAAACTTTTACACACTTTACATTCACTTTTGCACTTTTTGTTCAGAAAAGATTCACTGTGTTTTGGGACACTGTGTTGCAAATAACACCAATATAAGTGATTCGCATGCACTGTCCAATTATTTCAATGTTTAGGATTAAGACAGAAGGAGAGACTTTAGGCTCTGTTCAAACTAACAAGATACTGCTCAAGTCCCTGTGCCTAAGCTGACAGGAAAAGGAAGGCATGATCTAGTAAGGCCTCTGGAAAGAGTACCAAGAGTCTCAACAATGGTTGGAGCACGCAACTAAAAGGAATAGGTGCAGAAATGTGGACTGCACTCAGTAGAAATCAGGTCATCCAAAGCCAGCACTTATTTTCTGTATTGCACAGCACAGTGGATGAAATTCTTTGGCTTACTTGTGCATGAGGTTGAAAAATATGACTGTAATGGCCTATTTTGGCCTTCAATCCATGTGTCGCTTTTCTTTAGGCTATGCTTTCCCACTGCTCTGGCAATAAATAGCCTATATTTAGGCATGCTTAAAAGCATTTTTCCACTGTTACAACACAGTAAAGTAGGTTCAGAGTAAACAAAACTCATACCCTCAGATTCTATACAGCTTTCAATGTTGAAAATTCTTTCAAGAAAGCTTTCTTACCTCTTTTTCCATTTGTAGTCCTTCTGCTCTGATATTTCTCTCAAATATTTCTCTCTTTTCTGCCTGTGGATTGGATTTTCTATATACCAGGATGTAGTCAATCCGACATTTCCCATCTCTAAAGTATAGTCCATTGGTTTTGTTCTTATCAGGTACTTCCTGTACAGAGAAAGTCAAACATTTCAGTAATGTTAATTTGCCTTTGTAATTGCTGCACTGCTGTTTGCACATCATTTTTCAGTAATACTCAGAGGAAAAGAGAAGGAATCAGAACAAGCTGTTCAAGTTTTTAGGCACTTTACATACAGTGCCTCTGAAGTCCTCTAAAAGGATTACAGACTTCAAAATCAGGTGATCTTCTTAGGCAGCTATTTGGTCATATAGGCTTGGGATAAGAGAGAATAGAGAATACAGGCCAACATTCCTCCCTCACCACCCTCCATAAAATTAGGAATAACTTCTCACATATAAGATAAAGAAGAAAATAGTGTTACTGAAGCATAAATTTTAAATTAAGAGCTTAGTATGGTAGAATGTCTTTGTACAGGTGAAAAGAATAAAAACTGACAAGAGCATTTACTATATAGCAAGAAACACTAAAACCTGGTGCAGAGATTCTCATCATTTTGTGATGACTCTAGTACCCCTGTCTCATAGGAGTTAACAATATGAAGATCCTGTACCTACCTCACTATCCCTTATCAGACTAAATACAAAATATCCTTTGCTTAAGGAACAGTTGAGGAAACCCACTGGATGTATTTGAAAATAATTCCTGGTATTTGGTCTAGCAGTATGCAAACACAATAAAGATGTTTTCTTGGCTATTTTCGGCAAAGAGTGTGCCTGTCCAATGTTTGCCCTGATAGAAAGAAACAACTTGATTTCACTGTTAATAAGAGGTCAAGTAGGTCCCTCTTCTGAGGTCTAAATCAAACTGCAGGTCTTTTTCCAGAAATTCATGAGATGAAACTCTCTACAGATCCTCCCCACAATTTAACACTACTTCCACAGAATACAAGCCCTGCCCAGGGGTTAAGCTTTCACCTACAACGAAGTTGAATTTGTGTGGCAGTTTGTGGGTTGGAGTGTTTTGTACAAAAAATGTACACTGTGAATGACATATGGGTACAAGCAGCTTTCTCTTGGGGTAATGTAGTCAGCAGGGACCTTCAGGGGCCTCAAGATCAGTCCAGCTCCAACCTGAAGGGAAGGCTAGGCTAATTTCTCAGTTTTTCTAGAATTTCTTAAATATTCCTACCAGAAAAAAGGAATGTTTTGCTTTTCACATCTGTGAAAAGTAAGGGATTCTCAAAATACTTTCTCCATAGCAGAACTGCTTCTGAATTTAAATTGCAAAACGTGAACATAGTAATAGTACAAATTATTCTTACAGAGCCTCCCCCCACCAATGTTCCCATTGAAAGAGTGTAGAGTAAGCTATCTTCCTGATTCTCAGCAGGCGTTTTGATTAAATGGAAAAACCAATGAAAGCATCCCAAATGTCCCATCCCCATGGTACATCGAGTTTACTGAAGGCAGAAAGGGCAATTTTTCTAAGATTTTGTTATTACAGTGCCTGACTTCTGACACAGCTTAATGCAGACTTGATATAGTAGAACAGTTCTTTGAACTGAAAAAGAAGGCAAGAAAAAAGATTTAAGCCCTAAGGAAATAACAGTAACAAACCATTTATATCTAGACTGCATATCATGCTGACAAATAATATTATCAAATATAGAAGTATTTTTCACGGAGCATTAAATATGAAAACAGCTCGGGAAGCACAGTTAATTTTTTCTATAAAAAATCAATGTTGAGAAGACATAAAAACCCCAAAAGGGTATTTAAGGTTATTTAAATAAAGGAAGGGTGCAGTAGGAGATTTAGAGGCAGTGGGTCATCTTGGTGGTCCCGTTCTCATTTCTAAGCCTCCTGATGAGCCATGCTTCCTGTTTTGTAGGTCCCAGAGTCACTACATTTATTTTAGCAAATAAAGAAGTGTAATAGCAAATGATCTGTACAACAAAACAATCTGTGCTGAGGATCTGCTGTCCATATTATATAGGGCTTACATCTCACAATTTATCTGCATGCAGAAGAAATCCAGGTTTAAAATCCAACACTGCCCTGGAACACAAACAAAGGATGGGTAGAGGTAACTGAGAGATTCACTTCAAATGTACACTCCTGATCTGAACTAAAATGTTAGTACAGACCCATCTAGAGAGTACAACAAGGAATTTGCCTTTCTCTGCATGCAACAGTGACTCCATTGGAAAAATAGATTTGCCCTTTATGCTTCCTATGTTTCATCTTTCTCTAAAGAAAATTGGGTTGCACTACACTGACTTATCAGTGCATGCAGAATCTTATATTAAAGAGCATCTATGAGATTTAGCTGAGTTATTTGACTTGCAGGACTTCTTCCTCTATAAATATGACACCCTGAGACAACTACATTTTCTTGCACTTGCGAAGCACTCCCAACAACAGTATTGCAATTTTTTGCTCAAAAAAGCAACCTTGACACCCTTATCTGTACCTGGAGGTCCTTTTAATTTTAGGAACACAGTACGTCAAAAACAGACTGACAAACCCTACTAGACTAGTAAGGGCCTCTGAGAAGGAATCTTTTCTGTTGTCTTCTGTTATAGCCTGTAAGGCAGCTTGACAGACTGATCCTGGGCTTACAAGAACTCATGATAAAAAGATAGTAAGGGCTGGCCCCGCAGTGTCAGGAAATACCAGCTGCAGGGCTTTTGCACTATTCACAGCCTTCCAGACTTACACTATTCTAGACGGAGACTCTTCTCCTACCTTGAGCTTTGCTGACCCTTCTCCAGACATTGCATTTAAATTCCCTGTGTTATGACTTCAAAACTCATTTTTCCTGAGCTGATTAAAAAAATATATATACACAGAATCATGTCTGACTGCAGTTTTTGATGGGAAAGTGGTCTAGTCATGTATGACAAATCTTCATTACTTCAACTGAAAAAGGATGCTGTAAGGAAGTGGAAGAACCGGGAAGACTTCATCCTAGCAAGAAGTTTATGATTTCTGGCTATATTTGCAGCTTTATTTGTAATATGTGTATTTGAAGTTGTATAACTGGGAATTATTTTCCAAGGAATGCAGTAGTTTTCATATTCTCAGATCCACAATTAGGAGCCGTCAACATTCAAAGACACATGACTCATACACACATACACACTAAGAGAGCTTTAGGCTAAAGTGCTTACCCAAATGTTTCACTATCAAAAATGAGAGGATTCATAACACTAACAGCTATAGAGAATTGACACTAAACTTTTAAACAAAAGTGCAATTAGGAAAATACAGGAAATGTGAAACTTCACCTGCAGGCCTTTAAGAAAATAATTCAGAAGGGACTCTAATGTTCACTAATGTAACAACAGATTAAATTCTTTCTTCATTTCTAATTTCAGTACCTTGTTATTATCAGTATGGATGCTCAATGAAGATAGGATCTTTGAATTCTAAGAAGATTGTCATTTCCTGGTTTTTGTGGCTACTTGAAATTAGAGTCCCCTGCATGCAATTTCACAGCTGGTAGAGAGGGTTAATATGTTATAAATTTATGCAGAAAAAGAGGAACCCAGAACCACCTAGTTTTTAAGGCACACCTCTAATCAAAGAACAAGTGTATTTTCTCTCTGTGTTCTTTTGTTCCTAATATCCCTTTTCCCATTTAGATTGTAATTTTGATGAAACTGCAACTTTATTTTATTTCATGAATCTTCACTGGTTGTTATATTTTTCTTGACACCATAATATATTTAATTACATTAAACTTCTCAAATAATGAAATTATCTAGGCTGAAAAATCAAGTGCTCACAAGTTAGGAAGTAACAGATTTGTAGTTTCCTCTGAAATCTTACATAATCTCTTTCCATATCCATCCTAACCATTGATGACAACGATTTGGTGAAAAAAGATTACATAGCTAGCTTGTATTCTTGTAAATACACACAGGAAAACAGCTGAAATTGCATAAGCTATTATAAATGCCTTAAAGAATGTCACAATTCTTATTTTGCAACATTAATGTATTTTTTTTTCCTGCCATAATCTTCAATGCAAGTTGCAATTTATAAAACACATTGTTAAAACAAACTGTATTGTGCATAATGTTAATAACACTGCCTCCAAATATCAAGAGAGTTGTATGTTTAAAGTGAAGACTGTAGGATTGACTCTTACGATTTTAATTTCAAAACTACCTACATTAGCTGGAATGTCAAGTATGTGCCATAAAAACTCATTTAAGCAGAAGTCAGATTTTGTCTCAGCCCCACCATTCTCCCTTGTTTGGATAAAGAACACTTAGTTATTACTCCATAGAAAGAAAGGCAGAATGGATGCATACCTAGAATACAGCTCCTAAATAATTTTTCTTTTAATTTTTACTTTTTTTCTGCTGCTACTCCATTTATTAGAAAATGAAATTTCAGTGAAAGTAATGCAATATTTTAGTGATAATATGCCCTGGATTTAAATTGTAAAGCGTATACCTAATTGTTATATTGGCATAGGTTAAAAGTATTTCAATCAATGCACACAAAGGTAAATGTGATATTCAATTTGCTCAAACTGTCACTGTGTTTGAATGGAACAACAACAACACCACCACCAAAAAACATCTTTAGCCAAAGGACAAACTGAATCTCAGTCTGGCTCTGCATCTGTTAAGGAACTTAAAGTTCCATGCATAAAGTCTTCATTGTTTTTCTGGTTGAGCATGAACAACTAAAGGTTGAAGTAAACAATATTTCAACTTGTCAGCTAAACAAAGGTGATAAGAAACCTTAGGTATGTACTTGTAATTTCTTTTTCTTTAATTGTAAATTCATTTTAACAAATTCAGCTAGAAATCACATTAAACTATTCTGCTGCAATGTTACCTTCAAATCAAAACCAAACAACAACATATTCAGAGAGAGAGTTTCACTGGTGTCAGATCCCCTGTCCTGATGACAATAAGGGGAATCTACGGGCTTTTACAGCTACTAAACTAAACTGAAAGACTGAAAGGAAGCTTGAAGCTTCAGAGTTCCCCCTACCACTCTACAGTTGTGCTCCTGTATTATCCATACAAACCAAACAACATCTAAACAGTGCATCTTTTCCTTCTGGAATTAAGCAGGGACCAAGTACTTTGAACTACTTTGTTGTTTTGGTTTGTTTGGGTTTTTTTGTAGGCTACAGCATACTTCAGCTCCTGTTAGGAATTCCAATTTTCTTCTCCCCCTTCCCTCTGCCCCCCATACATATAAATGACGTACATTATTATATTCCTCAGTTATGGCTATGCAGGAAAAAAGAGTGAATCTGTTCAACTAGGAAAATATTCCTCAAACATTTTCCCTTTCCCTTAAAAAAACTCCAAAGAAGACAGCAAAGAGGGGAAAAAAGGTTTTGCAGGATTGTTTTTTCTGCAGTATTGCTAAATTAACAGTACATATATTGCTCTATATAATTCAGTTTCTGACCATCTTCCTCTCAAACTTGCAAAATTCATGTGTCTTTCACCTGTGCCGTTTTGTTAAAGACCATACGGTACATGATCCCAAAATGTAACACAGGGGTATCATGTCAGATTAACCTATTATAGCTCAAAAAGGCAAAGAGAGCCCTCTGCAAGCTGTACAGGAAACTGGGGAAGAGCAGTGAGTTAAGGTGAAGATAAATTGTGAGCAAGGTCAAACATATCTCTAGGTGCCCTGAATTTTGCTGCTTTAATTATCTGTCTAAACATTCTAGGAGTACAGTTCTCAATGGGCTGAATTTCTAGCACAAGAAAAATCTCCGACTCTTTCCTCAGCAGTTCTTAATGTGAAACTCTCAGCAGTGTTTCACATAAGAGCTTGCACCACAAAACCCTCTAGCTCCTGAAAAGTACATAATCTGTAATTACATCATCTAAACTTTATCTGAACTAGTAAATAAGCAGGGTCAGGGTAGAGGCTTCAGCCATATCTTATGGTTTCCTCTGTTTTTTCGTTGTTAGTATGGTCCTTGTCAGTTCTGATCTGTGCTGGTCAGCCCTCTGCCAAAAAGTTCCCAGGTACAGATTGCAGCTAAAATCAGAGCACCCCAGTGAGTAGTCTGGATACAGCTGCATGCCTGAGGTGGGGGAAAAGAGACAAGTCCCTGGTCTCTCCACTCTCCGAAGAGATAGCCCTAATATCCATGGGTTGTAGAGCAGCTGGAGGCAAAGTTAAAGGGTATCATGCTCCTTTCTGCACAAAGAACACAAAAAGGAATTTAGGTCCAAATTTCCAGCATGGATCTATGATGCTTTGTCTGCTTTAAGGCAAGATTTAAAAGGGATGATGTGCTGAATGATTCCTCTCTGATATGTTCTCTGAAACACTATTATGCACCATCAGGTCATTTGTTCTTCACTGGAAGGGAATGTGTCTCATACCTGACACCCAACACTTCTCATGAGTTTTATGATAAATTAACCTCCTTCCTCCCAAATAATTAATATAGGGAAAACTTTTCATTTATTTTCAGAAGCAGTGAAGCATTAGACTTGGATGCTTTGAAAACCAAGCAGACAGCAAAGGCATGTACAGGCTTTACACTGGGGGCACATGAAATCAATAAAACCCCCTTTGAACTTGAGATATTTTATATTTCAGAATTATAATCTTAGAATGGAAAACCAGCAACCATGGGAAAGGTGAGACAAAAGCTGACTTGCAATAAGTGAGTACTCATTTTAATTTAATACAATTTAAAAAAATCAAATTACAAAAATCAAATGTTCTTTTCTGTAATGGACACGAATAATTATTACATTAATAATTCTTACCTCTCCCACAACTTCCAGCCTGCTGGCATCATCAGAGGTACTGGTCAAGTTACCATGGTGAAGCAGGGAGTCATCATCTTTGGAAGGGCTGTTCACACCTTCTAACTCATCAAAAAAAATGTTGACATCCTTAGCTACTAAAAACAAAAATAAAAATATACATTCAAATCACCATTGAACCAAATGAAGACACCCATTTTAACACCGTCAACAATCACACATTTTAGTTCCGATGTAAGTATATACTGTGTAAGTTTAAAATCTGATGCACATTGGCAAACTGCTTTTTTCACCAGTGAGACACTTAAAGATCTAGGATACCACATCACCTCTCTGATGACAAATAAGCAATCTTCTTGATACATTAGGATCTCCTCAGCATCTCTTGTGCTAAGAGGCTTAAGCAATCACCTTCTGGATTAGTATGGTCTCTGAGAATTTCGTATTTTATTAAGAAATATATTTTTAACATAGTACACAAAGTATCAAGTCAGAAGTCATACTGACCTGTGGGGCAGTCAGAGGCAGATGTCAAATAAACACTGCTACTTGAAACACATTAAATAAATAAGGCTGGGCAGAAGTTTGTCTTTGCACAGTTTGGCATGTTTTGATGCACATAAATCTGGCACATTTAGATCTACCTGCTGCACAGCCCCAGGTCGTGTATCAAACCACTACAAGGAAGAGATGGAAGCACTGGACCATGTCTAGAGAAGGGCAACGGAGCTGATGAAGGGTCTGGAGCACAAGTCTGATGAGGAACAGCTGAGGGAACTGGGGTTGTTTTGTCTGGAGAAGAGAAGGCTTGGGGGGACCTTGTCGCTCTCTACAACTGCCTGAAAGGAGGACGGAGAGAAGTAGGGTCGGTCTCTTCTCTCAGGTAACAAGTGAAAGGGCAAGAGGAAGTGCCCTCAAGCTGTGCCAGGGGAGGTTTAGGCTGGATATTAGGAACAATTTCTTCACCAAAAG
>JANHGB010020177.1:0-11394 GCA_026283785.1 Coracopsis vasa
GCAGTGTTCACGGCCAGGTTGGACACAGGGGCTTGGAGCATTCTGCTCCAGTGGAAGGTGTTCCTGCCTGTGGCAGGGGTTGGAACCTGATGAGCTTTAAGGTCCTTTCTTAGCCAAACCGTTGTATGATTTATTACTAGAGGTAAGATAATGTTGGCAATCCTGAGTTAGCCCCTGTCCTCTGCACAAATGGCAAGTTGTCTCCACTAGCATCTCATCAGTGCACTCCTCCATCTGAGGTTTTGGCACATTATTTTTGTGTTACTTTATGACCCAAGTGTTGCAATGTTTGACTCTTCCAGTTAAATTTTGCCAGGCTTTATTAACGTGGAGGGAATAGGTGTGGCAGACAGAAGTATTTTACATTCTTAGTGGTTTAATGACTGGAATTCTGTACAGGCTTTCAGCTTTAGCTATTCTTCTTTCCAACAAAATCCACTTTTTCCCATAAAAGTTAAGCACAAGAGGATGTGTTGTTCTGAGCTCTGTCAGCTCTTTATGTACATCAGATTCTTATGTTTTCCAACACGCTACAATTAGTTATGCAGTACATAGCTGCAGTTCGCTGCATCATACCTGTTTCATTTCAAACATCAGTTTAAGAGACAGTATAGCAGCTGCAGTCATTGCTCCCTCAAGGATAAGGCTGATATATGCTCCTTTATGTTTTTCCCTTTTCAGGCAAGTAAGTTCTCATGTTTTGTTACATTCACTGCTTATTTTATTAGGGTGTTGACTACTCACATTTCAGCCTTGTCTGTTTTGCAGGTTACTTTGTCTGGGTTCATTCAAGTGAAGTCATAACGTATGAAGCACTCCATTTAGACCCAGGAAAAAACTGACACCAAAAGACCAAGCAAGTAGAGTAAACCAAGAGAACCTTCTGAATTTGATGCCTGCAATTAGTCTTCTGGTGGCAACTTTAAGGACGAGTTGATTCTTGTGGTCACAGGGAAAGAAGGTCCAGCCACAGGCATGTAATAAATGATGCTTAATAAATGATTCCAAAAAAGCTGCCTTTATGTGTTTGCTTTTACTTGTGATTGCTCAATTGGATATCAAAAAGAAAAGCACTAGGATGAGTCTCTAGATGTACTCCTGGTTTTCCAGCAGTCTTCTGTGCTTGGAGGCTGACTTTGTATTCTGGAGCTAACCAGAGGGACTGGGTTTTCCAGGCAGAAACAGGGAGAGACTCTTCTGCCCATCAAAATACCCTGGTGCGTCTCAGGCATGTCCAGGGGTTTGCAGTCTGACTTAAATAAACCCAGTAAGCTTTAAATGGAAAATACAGGAGAGAGGTAGGCAAGAGCAAGGCAACCAAACATATCTCCACTTGCACAGCATGAACACACTTCTGTTGTGACATTGTTTGCAGAGACATGGAGACTGGGGAATGAAATAGGATGGTGTTCAAAGCTGAAGCATCACACTGTATTTCAAGCTGCTACAACAAATTAACTATTTAACACTTGGCTAATGTGCATACACTTGTTGCCTCCCAGCATGAAAACAAAGCAATTGCAATAAGCTTTCTGCCCAGTAGAAGTTACTAGGATATAATGAGAAACTTTATCCTGCACTTTTGAGTAAATGGAAGCACCAGGAAGCTGTTGGAAGGAAGGATGGTGCTGCGTTAGGTAGAGGACAATAACTTTGAGGGCTCTGTGTCCATGGCCTGCAGCTCAGTAGTGCAGTTCAAACCGATGTAGTGCGGCTCAAGCTGATGTAGTGCCGTTTCTCTCTGGTAACATAGCAACTGAACCACACCTCCTCCTGCTGAAAGATGCTAAAGAGCCCTTTGAGCACTATCTGGTGTACTGCAAGGGAACTGCACCAGTTTTAATTGCCACAGCATTGCCAGCTGATGTTTTTCCCTTCATGGATGGCAAGGAAATTCTTTGTTCTCTGTCAAGTAATCCTGTTTTTTCATTCATTGTTTATGTAGTAATCATATTTATATTGCAGAGAAGGACTGTGTTAATTAAAAATTAATACCAGAACTGTATCTGTCAGTGCATTTAATCCTGTTTCAAAGTAAGTTTTTGATTACAAATAAGCACTCTTGTCCAACTGATGCTCTTCTCATTTAGCACTCCTGTATGGTTAGTATTATGGTAACCTTTTGGAAGAATACTCAAGGATTTGAGCATGTTTTTCTTCTCACTTAGACTTTGCAAATGACTGAAAAGCTTTCCCCACTCCTAACCTCTCTTCTGTTGTGCAACAAAAGAGCTTTCCTTTAAGCATCTTGGGTTCCAAGCACAAGAAATCGTCTCTGGGCATTACTGAACGTTTGACTTAAGGTGTGATGAATCCTCTTATGTCAAGTTGAATTTTTATGCTGTATACTGTAGATTAATGTTTAACTTAGCTAAAACAAGTGTGGAACTAGTGTTGGTCAGAGTTTCTCTTTTAAGGTGGTTTGGATCTTGGGTTTTGAACATAAAAAGGATATGCTAAGTCTGCATTGGATGTCGCAGCCTGACTTGGTTTTGTCAAGGCTGTTTCCCTTTGCTGCCCGTCTTAGAAAGATGATTGTTGCATTAGAACAGTATAAACCCCTTATTCTGGCTTTGTGACTTGCATTAGGGAAAGCCTTTTAAACTATCTGAAAACTTACTATTTAAATGTATTGGTTTCTTACTGTAGTGACTTATCAGTTCTTGTATTTGCACTTTGATATCAGCTCGAGGAGGAGGAGGGGGTGTTTTGGTCACATATGGCAAAACAGCCACTGCAAAATAATGCTATTGGTGTTGCTGTACTTGGAGGTTTCCTGAGAATTTTAAACCCAAAGCTAGTGTAGAAAGTGGCAGCTTGTGACTTGGGTACATCAAAACCAATAGCCTACCTAAAGCAATATAAAACTGCATACTTGGAGCTGTGCATATAGAGTAAATCTGTGGCAATATTGTGAAAACTATATAAAAATGCAAATATACCATTATGTTAACTTGATAATGCTTATGCATCCCCTCCCCCTTCTGTCTTTATAGGTCTACGAGGGCTAATCAATCTTGGGAACACATGTTTTATGAACTGTATTGTCCAGGCACTTACCCACACTCCACTGCTGCGCGATTTCTTCCTCTCCGACAGGCACAAATGTGAAATGCAAAGCCCCAGCTCATGTCTGGTCTGTGAAATGTCTACGCTTTTTCAGGAGGTGAGTGCTGTTTGCCACAAACACATTGCCTTTCCTCAGATGCTGGCTGGTTCCTAACCCAAAAGGGGTTGTGTTCTGTTTGCAAATAGAAAGGGAATCAAATTGCGTTTCCCCTCAAGGTGTAAAAGAGCAGTAAAGATTGAGTTGAGACCCTACTGTCGCTAATACCCAAGTGCTGAAAAGGAAACTATTGTCCCTTTAAGTCCTATTCTTAAGTCACCCTTGTTTAGGCAAAGCTGGTATTGGAAATAATTACAGTGCTGCCTGCTCTTCTGAGACTGATCTGCAAGGCTTCAGTCTTAGAGCTGAATGTGTGCTTTAATTAAAGGTACAAGTTGTAACTGGAAAATATGTCATAGGCTCTTTGAGTGCTGATGGGAGTGAGAATAAAGCAATGGTATCAAGCCTGGTGGTTTAAAGCACTGGATTATGTAGGTCTGTATAAATATTTTAAAGGTCCTGATTCAGTGCTTTCTAGCAGGGAGAAACATCTTCACTATCATCTCTTACGTGGCAACCCATTAATGGCCAGGAGGATGTAGAGAAGCGAATGTGTTGGTACAGTTTGTACCTTCCATGTAGGAGCTACTCTTTCTCACTCAGGTGACTGGCTTTGCAATGTGCCTTTCTCTGTAGGTCTAGTCTGTGCTGTGTGAGACAGGCACAGTCTTTTCCTTCATAGTCAAAGAGCTTTATTAACTATCTTAATCTCACATCAGTAATGTAAGGACTGTGGCTAGACATGGGCTCTGAGTTTTAAGATGAGTCTTTGAAAACAAACAAATCCAGTCTGTGCCTTTCCTTCAGTGAGAGATTTGCTTTCTTGGGAAGTAAAAAAAACCCCAAAACCAAACCCCAGACAAAGCAAGCCAAGCAAAACCCCAAAAAAGCTTTAGTACATGCTGTCAGCGCTTAAAATAGCTGGAGATGTCTGTACGCGGAGCATGTCTTTGTGTATGTGCTGTCATGGAAGCTCGTTCAAGCTGAGCCCAATCTAAAATTACTTTACCTTTATCTTATGATTTTCAATTTGATTTTCCTTCTGTGCTTTTTTCACCAGAGAAGATTATTTTGGCCTGCAGTAGCAGGCCAGTTGCATAGGGAAGGCAAAGTGTCCCTTTAGCCATTCCAGTACAAAGTTGTTCCACTGAATTTGCACCTTTTCATGCTGCTTCTCAGTCTTTAGTTGTGTGTTACACTTCTTATTCTTTGGTTTAGTTTTCAGTTACTCGTGAGTCTGTCAGGAAAGGAGGTAAAACCAAAAAGCAGGAATACCAATAGGTAGCAGCTGCAGGCTTATTGAAACCAGATGTGCAGTAAAAGGGGGAAATACCACTCTGCCTAGATACAAAAATGCAGTCATGGTCTAGAAATCCCACTTTCTCTACACTGTTAATAGAGAAACCTTATTTGCTTGTTTAAAAATAAAAGGTACCATTAAAATCTTGATATCCTTTCATCAAGTTGTGGTCTAAAGTCTCATTTTGAGTATCACCGCATTCTATTTACACACGTAGATCCCTTGGGAAAGGGGGAATGAGTGTTACATTACAGATTGGGGGGCTGGAGGAAAGATCAGGACTGTCTAGGTAATGGTTTTGTATTTGCATTAATGTATGTGGAGCCCTGTCGATGGCCTGGGATGCCTTTTGCCAGACTCTGTACAAGCATGTAACAAAGGACAGGCTTCTTATCCAAAATGGGGCTTAAATGCAGCATTCACATTCGTTTCAGTTGTAATTGTTTAATTTCATACACAGCTTTGGGAATCTCAGCCTTCATTTTCCCCAATCAAAATTCATGCCTAAACTTGCATTAGTTCTAATAATTGATGTGCTGCAACATGAGGGTATGTGAATGAGGGAAGAGCTGTAGCTGTGATATCAGACTGTGAAGATGGCAGGACAGCATCTCTGTCCTTACCTCACGTTGAAGTTCTGCAGATCTGAGCTGTGGGAGGACAATAAAAAGTGACTCAACCACCTTAAAGTAAAACTAGAGCTTAGTCCATCACAAGCAAAACTGTAGTGTCTGCAACCAACTCAGTGTATTTAACTTGCAAGCAGTAAATACCATGTTATGTTTATGGCTCTGTCAGCACTCATTTGTTTCCCAGGCAGTTTTAATTTCTCTGCATTCAGAATTAAAACCAAAGCCTTGCACTTCTTGAGCAGACTGGTTATCTTTTCGTGTCCCAACTATATGGATGAAGGTTCCTACACTCTGCAGAGATAAGGGCTCAATGGAGGAAAGCTAAGGAGTGGAGATTTCAGTGCTATGGTTAAGAATTCCTTTGTAATTGAATTACTGGGGAAACTTTGGTTCAGGTTGTGTCTTGTTTTCACGTAGCTTTCCCACCGGGATTAACTGAGGCACTTATCCCAAGGCATTTCACCCAGTGACAAACCATCAGGGCAAGGGTTAACTTCCATCTCCCCTCCACCCTTCTTTTCTGAAGGTGTGATCTTAGGCAAAAGGAATGCCAGGGGATCTGGTGAATGCCTGCCAGTAAGAACTCTCCAGGAGAAAAAGAGCCTCTTTGGAACACTAAATGAAACTTACTCCACATAAAAAGCAAGTTTTGCTTCTCAAACAAAAAAACACTTGTTCCTTTCTTTCTGGTTGAAGATCATTTAATTATAATGGGGTATGTGATTTCTCTGCGATAAATAGGAAGCTACAGAGTCCTTGCACCTTGAAGTAGGTTGGTGGTGAGTAATGAGTATCAGATGGTTCTCAGAACGGAGGGTTTTTTCCTGGTAGCTTTTCTTGCAAACATGCCAAGCATTGATCTCTGTTTGTTTTAAATATATCTGCCTGCATCAATTAACATTCTCATTTTTGCTACTTGAAACCTATTTCTCAATAGAATCATGACATGAATTACACTGCATAAGAAAAGGAATAAAAAGGATTTGGGAATAACAGATAGTGGTGAAACTGGATGGAGGGAAGATAGAACACACAGAATCCGTTCATTGAGCCTTTGGGCTGAAAGGGTTTGTGCACTACTTTTTACTTACTGGTATTTGTGTTTTGCTTCAGTGAAAATTAAGATACTGCGTACCCTAAGGTTTACCTGAATTGTTTATGGAATGACCATTTAGGAAGGCAGGAGTAGTGGATGTATCCTGGTATACTCTGGCTGAAAACCTGGGAACATAGCAGAATGCAGGGCATCCACTCAGAGGTGTAAAGAACATCATCTTCCCATCATTCCTCATTCTCATGAGCCTATCAATGTGCACAGCACAACTACAGGGAGAGTTGAGAAGTGAGGATGGAAAGGAAGATCAATGGTAAGGCTTTAGTATCTTAAGATGGCACTCTGTTGCAATGACTATGTATAAAAGAAGTTATAACAAAGGTACAAGAGAGAAATAGGTAAGTCTTTACACAGACACCTTTCAGTTTAGTGCCCAGTTAGTAAAATCTTTAATGTAAATATAGAGCATACAGTGTGTGTGCAAGGAAAATGATGTTTCTGACTCCTTGAACCATTGCTCTTTGGGAAAGCTCCAGGAGGTGTTAAAGGCACATGTATTACCCCCTCCCTTTATCCACTGGAAACTTTCAGGATGTTTAAAGTCTTGACTGAGAACCAGTTTCTAAGAGGTGGTTTTCACTTTGCAAATTGGACTGGAGCCTGGTACAGGATTTATGCCTATAAATTCTTGATTACAAGGCTTGGAGACTGTTCAGTCGATCCGTACGCAGCATAGATCAAATGTATTTGTTCACATAATTGGGAAACTTCCATGCATGACTTTTTGGCAGGAGGAGGAGAAAACACTACAGATGCGTGTGGTTGTGGTTGGGTTGGTTTGGTTTGGTTTAAAACCTGACTGGTATCTCTATATTTTTGATAACAAGAATGCAAAATATAAAGCTTAGAATCCTCAAAATCCTATAGGTTTTCATTTTATGATCCAAAAGCAAGTGTTTAAAGTACAAAAAGTGAAAGTTCTTGCTACTTGGTTTGTATGTAAGAATGGAGGCTTTGCATCCTGGATTGGGTTTTCCCTTTTTTCCCTTTGTTTTTCCCTCTTTCCCTTGGAATAGCCATTAAACAGTATATTTTCAAACACACTGTTTAATACACAGGCGTTTTCCAATGGCTTAAACTAGTTCTCTCCAGTATAAACAACTGATACTGCTGACTTGAAAGCAAATTTAAACACAAATCATTTTAAGTTACGGTTGGAAGAATTGTGCCATTAAAGCATTTTAAAGGTGACTTGCAAACCACCATCATTATTTCTATTTGCATGCTTTAATGAAAAGGTTTGGTTAACAGTGATTGAATCCGACTTTACATGGACTTCTTTCCCTTTTGTGGGTTGGAACAGCTCTGATAGGCTGCTTTTCCCAGCAGCAAGGAAATGACAGAGAGGGGGATGGCTGGTTTATACATTCCAGTTAAAATACTGCTATTGAATGTGCTCAGATTCCTTTGTTTCATTATGATTTATTAGAACAGTGACAATTCCCTCCGCACACAGTCAATAGCGTTTTCCTAGGTGCGTTTCTAGCTTCTCTGTGATAATACCTAATAATTTGATAAAGCTTCTTGTTACATCCTTCCCATCCTAATGAAGCAGCAGAGGATGTAAAATCTGGCAGGTCTAGTGACTGCAGTGGAGCAATTACAGAAAGTGCTGTTGGTTAAAATGACCGGAGAGAGCTCTGGGACTAATTGTAAGGCGGGACAGAAGAGAGAAGTTTTATTGCTGCAGTTCCCTGAATTATGTTGAGCAGCAGCTGTGTCAGCAGATTTCAATTACTCTACTACTGCTCCAGTCCCTTGGTGTCATTCTTGTTGGCATCAGGGTTTAACTATTGATCTTCTTATTTATAGGAGCATTCTGTGGTGTGCGGGTGCAGAGGTTCATCTTCTTGTTGGGAAAAAGCAGAGCTTGCAGTAAACCCATCTCTTTGCAAGGAAACACACTAAAACCATTTAGAAGAGCCTACAAATACGAGGACTAGATGAGAAGATTGTGTTCCTTTTTACCTATCTGTCCTTTAAAATACAGTGTGTTTTATCTTGGCAGGTTTGTAGCACAATGCCTGTGCTTGCACTGATGCAAAATGCTCAGAGACTGGGCAGGAAGCAACTTAGGGCTGGGGAAGGAAGCCTGCTTTTCCAATGAGAGTGAGACATTATACATTGCTGGGGTTTCAAACCTTATTCAGTGTTTTTGCTGCTTACTGTGTTCTGTTTGGGAATAGTTACTGAGTATAAACCATGATTGATTCAGTAGGATCTGGGCAAAACATAATTGTGGTGTGCAGGAACCCTTTTACTGTTAAATACCTTTTCCAAAGGTTAGGGAAAGCAAAATGACTTACAAATTTTCACTTATTAAAACTAAAATGTTAACTCCATTAAACACAACCTGAATGCCAAGTGAATAAACTCATTTTGGGCCTTTCCTGCCTCCCTGAAGGGATACCACAAGCATCCGTGCTTTGCTTTTGGAACTGTTACCGTAGTGCAGGGGCTCTTCAACAGGTACAGAAGTCAGCTTGCTCAAGAAGGGGCTGTTAGCTTTGATCTCAGATTCTGGATGCTGGAATTGACACCAGCAGAAGTGAAGACCCAGGAAGGTGAAAGTTGCAGCAGTAGCAGTTGGATATAAATGGGGAAGGTGAAGGAAGGAGTTGAACCTTGACTCAGGGAAACACAGACTCCTTACTAGGAGTGTTTTGGAGTGGTTTTTAAGTGGGACCTGGCTGGGTTTTATTACCAAAGAGAAAACATGAACTCCTGTAGGCAGATACCTGTCCTCCTCTTCTGTGCTGATTTACCTCCCCAGCTGTGTGCCACCACTCAGCAGCAGCAGCGTTCCACATCATGGTTTTGCTGACTGAATGATTTGACTGTGCACCCTAATAAGCTTTTGGCAAACTCACCTGGGGCAGTTGCAGTCACTCCTGTAGCCAGCTCATCAGATTTGGACTGAAGCTGACTAAGAAGCAGATGCAGGAGCTGGTCCAGGACCAGATCTCCAGGCAGTGACACCCCGCAGGAGCAATAACGGGTGGGGATAGGAGAATGAAGTGATACCTTCAGCTCTGCAAGCAGTTGTGCTGAATGAAGTGGTTTCTAAAACCTTGTGCTGCTATAGCAATAGAGTGAAAGGCCAATACTGGCATGAGGCTGCCATCCTGCTTGTTAATCTTTTCCATAAGGTAGGACTGTGCACAGCCATAGAATGCTGTTCATCCAATACATAGATAGAACATAGAGAGTTACTATGGTTTGATTCAGGGGCAGGCTGACAGTTGGCATCTAATATTCTCAACTTCAGTGTTCTGATTTTGAGGGAGGTACAATGTGTGGATGAAATTCCTGATTTCTTGCAAACGTAGGATACTTCTTCCTTCCCCTCCCCAGCTATTTTAATAAACCCCAGTGGTATCAGTAAGGACTCTGAGAGTGTTGTTTGTATCCATCTCCTGCCTGGTTTTGGCTAATCCATTGCACAATGATGGAATTTCAAGGGAGAAAACCGAGGTGCTCAAATTCTGAGATCACTTTTTCAATAGTCTGTGATAAAAAGCTGTCTCTGTCTCTTATTATTAAGACCATTAAAATTAAATGGTTTAAATATATTTGACTAACTGCACTCATTTAAGTTTTTAATAATTAATTGCACTGAGGCTGTGTAACTTGTTAACAGTCATGTCCTTCTCTTTGCTTTGAGCAGTTTTACTCTGGGCACCGATCTCCTCACATTCCATATAGGTTATTGCACCTGGTATGGACTCATGCACGGCATTTAGCAGGGTACGAGCAACAAGATGCACACGAGTTCCTCATTGCTGCATTAGATGTGCTACACAGACACTGCAAAGGTAAGGCTTGTCCTGAGTCTTCAATCAACAAGGAATATTGGATCAAAAGGTAGAACAATCTCTTCTTAAATCAAGTTTAGTGTCTCCCAACAGCAGTTTTAGCAAATTCCCTTTAAAATGTTTGGTAGATTTAAAGGAAGAGACTTTATAAATAAACCATAACTGTCAAAACTTACCTAGAGTTAGAAGCAGACAAACCTGTGCATTGCCTTCAATCACCATCGTGGGGTTCTCTTACTGGTTGTGAGTCATTGTCTTTTCTTTTCAATTGCCATTCTAATTCTATTTATACTTGAGGTAGTTCGAACTCTTACTCAGTGTGTCATGGGACTGATGGAAATAACACAGGGGAGGCTATGGCTGTTCTGCTTGAATATTATTCTACTGTATTTATGAGGCCCAATTGCTTATAGAAATATGAATAAGAAAAAAGGTAATACTTGGTTTTGGTATCTTGTTTTGTCTGTTTATAAAATATGTACTCATACAACTGTTCTGCAATAGCAGACCTATTCATTGACATGCTTTTAGAGATGAAGTATTAAAGTGTTGAATTGATTTGGTAATACCATAGGAAATGATGTATTTCATGTTGGTTAGCTGAACTAAGTCCAAGCTGAAGATTTCCCAAGCTGCCAATGTTGATGGAGTTTGGTTCACTTACTTCAGTGCAGAAATTCTTCCCATTCTTGTAAGGGGGGAAAACCCTAGGGTTGATACTAGCAAAACAAACAAAGAAGTCCTTAGTCACTAAAAAATCAGCTTTAAAACACTCAGCTCTCTTCTAATGCTCTTAGAAAAAGCACCTAGAGGTTAGGGTTTGGGCTTATCAGAGGACTATCAAAGGGAAGGCTGCTGCTGCTTCTTTGAAGCGTTTTGGAGTCTTGCTTTTATCTTTGAGATAGTTGTACCTTGTAGCAGATGTGCTTGTTCAGCTTCATAATAGGTGTCCTCCAAAAGAGGCTTCTCCAAGAGAGTACTTCTAAGGACAGGATTACATAGAACAGTTCTCTTGTAATAATGATCTGTCATTTGATAATCACTAACTGAAATGCAACAAGGCTGATGAAACTGGTGTTGAGGTGCTTTGAGGAACTGCCTCTACCCAAATACTGACCTCTTGCTTCTTGACACTGGATAAACTCAGCTGCAGACAGAAATACTTCTTGGTTCCTGTGAAGTTTCTGAATCATTGATCTAACAAATCTTGAAGCTTTTTCATCATCTTTGGTGTAAAATGGTGTTTGTATTTCTTCTATACCATAGAATCATAGAATGGTTTGAGTTGGAAAGGAACTTAAGATGTTCCAGTTCCAACCCTCTGCCATGGGCAGGGACACCTCACACTGGACCATGTCTCCCAAGGC
>JANHGB010020177.1:11494-28409 GCA_026283785.1 Coracopsis vasa
TCTTCACTGTCTGTACCACAGCATTCATTAAGTTTTTGGCTGCCTGAATTAGTGAAGTGACGCTATCCAACTGTAAGGGACACCTCACACTGGACCATGTCTCCCAAGGCTCTGTCCAGCCTGGCCTTGAACACTGCCAGGGATGGAGCATTTACCACTTCTCTGGGCACCCTGTGCTAGCGCCTCACCACCCTCAAAGGGAACAACTTCTTCCTTATATCCAACCTGAACTTCCTCTGTTTCAGTCTGAACCCATCACCTCTTGTCCTATCACTACAGTCCCTGATGAAGAGTCCCTCTCTGGCATCCAAATACCTCCTGATTAGTTCATGAAGCACTAGTATTTTCTTCTCAGAATTGTGAAGAAAAAACATGCAACAATAAAGGTCCTTGTGTTCTTTTCAAATTGATAAAGAATCTGTAAAGACTTCTTTTGGTTTGGTTTTATATGAAGAATCTATCTGCTGTATCTTCTGGAATTACCAACAAAACCAAGTTTTCTCAACAGTTTCTTTACTCTTGGTTCTGTTTGGCCTCTCCATCCAGAATGAAAATGAAACTCTGATCTGTCCTAAAACTAGATATAGTTATGTGATGGATATTCTTTGTTGGAAAGAGTGAGTGCATGTGTATGGATTCTGTTACTATTTATTGGATTTCATAGGTGTGTTGAAAACACTGACTTCTGCATTGGTATCCAGTTTAATCATGGTTTCAGCCAGCTTGAATTGAATTAGGGAGTTTTGCACCTTTAATACTGAGCTTGGGTTGTTGGAAGGTACCACTTACAAGGACTGAAACTCATTTAATGGCTATCCTTAAGTTTGAGCCTACCAGCATGGGCATAATAGCTAAGGCGTTACAGTGCTGCAAGTGGGAAGGCGTTGCCACTAGAACCTTTACATCTCTGCACCCAGGTTTTTCCATTGCTGTTTCTGGAGAAATTGGGAGACTTTTATTAAACTATGGTAAATAATCCATACCACATCAAGGGAATTTAAAAGAAGTGGTTGAGCAGTTGTGTGGGAACCAGGCAAGTTAATCTAAACCAGAGTTTCAAGTTTGGTCATGATGAACTGCTTTTGGAATGAACTAGTTTGCTGTGTAATGAGAACATTCTCCCACTTACATACTTATGTATTCACACAGCCACACACAGGTGAAGTATACATATGGAAAACTATCATTACTAACAGAATGTGTCCTAAAGCTACAATAAGCAAATAAGGACCCCCCTGCTAATCTTACATATTTATTTTACTGACTAAAACCACCTTTTAAAGCTTCCAGTCAATAGCAGTCCAGTTCTGTGATTAACACACAGTGAAGTAAAATAGTCATGGGGACAACTTTGACTAAAAGCCCTATGCAGGATGTTATTCATGATCACCAAGGCTTGAGACACTGAAGTAAATGAAAGTGTTCCTTATGTTAAGAACTATATAGCTATCTAGTGAGACTTATTTGGCTAACATTGGTCATTTATATCCCTTTTCCATTCTGTTGACTCAAGTTTCTAGGAATGAAAGTCAGGGAAAGCTGTGAATGCTTGTTACTGATACCTGCCGCTACTTGAATTAGGAAAATGATATGATTTTTGTCCATTTAAAGATCAGTTTTGTAATGCTGCATCCTACAAAGCATAAAATCAATTGCTCTATGATTATATGGATGGCCCAGGTAGTTGCTTCGTTGGTTTGGTTGTTTGGGTGGTTTTAAATGCTGGTTGAGTACATACTTTATTTTAGTGCATCTGAGAAGTTTGGAAGCCTGGGGATACCTGTATGATCACCCATGCAAATCATGTCTCAAGGATGAGAGCTCTCGTTGTGCTAGCACTGCTGTGTTGAGCTGTGGCATCTGCAAGGCACATTCTGAACACTTAACAGGGCTCCTCTGTGCTGCTGGAGCACTATAAAATGGTTCTGAATAAAAGGGATTGAATCTGTCATGCCTATGAATCACTGCTTTTCAGTCCAACAGCTGGAAAAAGATGGTCTAACTGGAAAGTAGTATTTTGGTGAGGAGGAAAAAACAAGCTAAGATCTGAGTTACTGCTGTTTCTCTACCCAAAGTGTGATACGCAAGGTCTGCCCTTAAACATATACTCCAACTCAAAAAGTGAGACCTTTCTGTAATCTGAATTGCAACACTGCTATTCTAAATGACATCTAAAGTTGTACCTGTATTTTGTGCTGTTCTGGTCCCTCTTGCTGATTTGATAGTGCTCAACATTCTGCACTGTGATTGTGTAATGGTATTCATGGTCCTTCTCCCCACAAAAGGTTCCAGATGAGCTTCAGAGCTCGTTCTACATTGGATAATACCTTCTTTACCAAAGTAATGCTATGAACAGCCTGGCTGTATAGATAATGGTCACTTTCTTTGTACTGAAGTCTAACCAGTCAGCTGGACTTTGGCATGTATTGTCTTTAGGCTTTCAAATTCACAACTACTTTGATTTATGTTTGGATTATAGAAGATGCTGAAAATGATCAGATATTGATCTGTTGCTTCTTGTATGTTTTCTTAGACTCTATGAAGAACAAGTGCAAAGTATGCCCCATTCTTCATGTGGGATCTTTCGGGACTTCCAGGGCTCTTCATTTGTAGAGGAATATAAATAATGGCTATTTCTGCAAGCTCCCATGACAGTGAGGTCCCAATCATCCAGATGCTTTGTAGCTGACTAACTTTGTCTCAGACATAGTCAGACTTGGAGATACTGAGACCAGGATTGTTACTTTCTTGTGTGGAGCAAGACTGCAGTTCACAAGTTAATGTTCAGCACAGTGAAAACACTGGCTGTGGTTTGGCTTTCTTTATTATTGCAAGAGCCACAACAATCAAGCAGCAGAGAGTGGCTGAGATGGGCACTTGTACACAAAGGTTCAAAAAGCAAGATTAAAAGTGGAGGTAATCCAGTGTTTTTATCCCAAGCTTTATTGAGCCAATGTTACTCACTTGTCTAACAAAAATAGAGCAGCACTTTAAAGCTGATTATTCCTCATTTATCTGGTTTTCCTGAAGCATTCTGCATTCATCTTCAACAAAGACTGCTACAAAGCAAATGGGAAGCTGGGTATCATGACAGCAAGAATGCTGTGCTGAGGTTTGGGAGTCAAACACTACCCTGCTCTCTGAATGCTGCATGGTATTCTTATGAGCTGATAAAGCATATGCTTGTGGAACATGTCATCTGCTATGATCCATCTAAATCTCTGTGTACCCTGCTTTGTCATAAAGAACAACAAGCGCTTGTTCAGAACACTGGGGGCCAAAGGAAAGCAGAAAAGTTAGCATTAACGTCTTGTTTTGATAAATGCCCCTTTAAAATCTAGCAATTTTAAGTTCCTTTCTCATTGAAAACATATAATAGAAGTTGGAGGCAAAATGTCTGTGTTTCAAAGCAAAAGCAATGTTAAAAAGTAATCTATAGCTGTTATGTATGATTTACCTTTAGTAGTATATTAAATATTGTCCTGGTTTCAGCTGGGATGGAGTTAATTTTCTTCCTATGTATTTGAACCCAAGTTAATATACTTGGTTATTGCAGAGATGAAGTAGTAACTTCTGTTTGTTTTGTTTTAAAAGAATGATACTCAATTTGAATCCAAACTTCTAAACTCCATTTTCTGCCCTTCTCATAATCACTTTATACATTGATGTATTTTCAAGCTTGGTTTTAGGTTGCGCTGGCCAATCTCTCCCTGATTTCCCTAATAGCAATTATGAGCAGCTTTAAGAACAAAATACCCGTTAAACTAAAACCTACTTTGTAAGACACAAATGTTGAAGGGAGCCTTAACTTGAGCACAACAATCTAGCAGCTTCTAGTTCTCAGCTGCATAATATACCTCCTCTCAGCATCTGTTCCATATTGACAAGTGTGAGTAGGTGGTAATCTAACTCTGATTTTTTTTTTCCCTTCTCTCCAACCAAATGTCATGGGAAATAATGTTGAGTGGGTAATACCCTTCTGTTTTGCTGGGAACAAGCTTGCAGGAGCCTCTTTGGAGACCCTCTCATCACTGATCCTAATTGACTTGTGTAATTGGAAGGGGAGTATTCGCTCTCTCCCGTAGGCGGAAATGGCTCTCTATTAACAGTGTCCAACAGGGATGATACCTGTGGTCCAGGGGAGATCTCTTGATGCTGTTTCTCTGCTTCTGCCCCCTTGAAACAAACCAGAGGGAAAGTAATGTTTCAAATGGTGAGATTACCAGGATGTGACAGGGTTTTTTTTCCTTTAAAAAGGAAAAGTGGAGTTTTAAAATCAGGGATAAAAAGCATTACATTAATTTTTTGGAAATCCACATGTAGTCTTTAAAGCTTATATGTGATCTTTTTCCAAAGGTGGAGAATGTCTTGTGCAGCCTCTATACCTCTGTTCATTAGCTTAGCATAATTGAGACCTTCTAAAGATCATCACTTCAGTAAGATTTAGCTGAAATTCCCATCAAGAACTGCCTGAGACTGGGTCTGATAACCCCGGACTTCAACTTCCTACATTTGAAATCCAATTTTAGTGCGTTTTGTTCAAGAGCCATTTTCAGGACACAATGTGCTTTTCTTGACAATTCAAACAAGATTCTCAAGCAGGCAGCTGAGTGAGAGCTTCTCAGAAGCATTTAGGATTGAATTAACTGAAGTGGCCCATTGCAGCTTGGTAGGTATCACCTACATCTGCTTTTCTTAACAGACTACTGAAGCTTCATTGGGAAAGAAGTCACATTCCTTCTTGCTGAAGAACACTCCAGCTACAGCACCTTAGACACAAAGTGGTGGGGTTTACCCTATGCTGTTAGGGTTTTCAGCTGAGGTTTCATTCCATACTTGACTAGAAATTAATCGGGTTTAAGTAATAGCTGTGATTTGTGGAGTCAGCATCTTAGTGTTTCAGATATTAAATGCTTCCTAGTAAGTTAAAGATATGAGAAAACCTGGTGAAGCTTTCTTGGTTTCTGTTGTAAGAGACTGGGAGACATCTGAAGATGTACTTTACAAACTAATCAGCTGATGCTGTGTTTGTGTGTGCATCTCTGTGTACAAAGCAAGCCCAATTGCATCTGTCCTACCCAAGGAAAACAAGCACTGTACAGTCTTGGGAATCACAGTAGTGTATCATCTATGGGGAATGGAAGGAGTATGCTTCAAAGCTGAGAACTATGCCAGGAAATTTTCAGTTATTTAATGTTCTGGTTAGTCTGAGAGCTGAATTGGCCTAATCTCAGCACTCAGAATGAGCTGCTGTGCTCCTGCAGTGATAGTTGATAACGGCTAAAAGATGGGTATGAGTTCATTGTGCCCCCTGGGAACTTAGAAGATTGCTGTGTCTCTGAAGAAGCTGGAGGAAGACACAGCCCTTATCTTCCTGCTTCAGATAAGGACATCTTTCGTTTTCTTACTGGTGGAAACTTGCATGGAAAGTCCACATTGATGGTGAAAGGATGGGATGCAGACAGCAGGCTGGAGATTGATGGGTCTTGTCAAACCTCCCCTCACTCAGAAGTTGACTGGCAGAGAATTAAAGAGTAGCATTTGCTGATGGTTCCTTTCTCTGTTCATTTAGGGAAATATTGTGCTATTGAATACTCTGCCTAAGCAGAAACCTTTGCTTCTGTAGTGAAGAGCTGGCCACTTGCTCAGATACAAGTGTTTCATGGTGGCACTTTTAAGTGTAGCTTAAATATTCATTTTCATGAACCACCTTGAGAACCCATTCATCTTGGGAACTGATCTTTATGCTGGATAGGACAAAGCACATCTCTCTAAAGGGGGTTAGGGCTATACCCCCAAAAGTGTTTGGCTAACATCTGATAATGGCTTTAAAGCTTCACCTCTGCAGAAGTTAACTGCATTTAATCACCTTCTGATTGACTTTTAGATATTCTAGGAGTTCTCTTCTTGTTTTCTTGATTTTCCTTCAATGCACAGCATTTTCAGGGTTCTATATTGTCAATGTGAACTAGCAGTGTGTTTGTTAAGTTATAGAGAGTCACTGAAGACACAGTCCAAGACAACCACTGTTCCCTCGGAGGATTTTTCACTTCTGAGTCTGTGTTTGCATTCCTCCAGGTGATGATAATGGGAAGAAGGCCAACAACCCCAACCACTGTAACTGCATCATAGACCAAATCTTCACAGGCGGACTGCAGTCTGATGTTACCTGTCAAGTCTGCCAGTAAGTACTTCTTTTTCTGGTTCTGAACTCTGATTTGAATCTTTACACCCTCCAGTGCAACTGAGTCTTTCTTGAATACCAATAAAATACTAGCAAAGTTCCAGCAAGACAAGAACTGTTTAAATACAGCATCAGCTAAATGCAATCAGTTACCAGTTAACTGATATCTATTAAGACATACCAAAACAGCTACCTGGAAAGTACCACAGACTTCTTTGACCTTTTACTAGCCTGTAAAAGGTTGTTCTTCTCCAAGTTTGTGAGGAAAAGACTTATTTGGGTTTCCAAGTATGTAACTGCCACTATGTTTGAAGAAAATTCTGATATGAAACCATATTTTCCTTCAGTTAGGAGCCTCATGTATCATCAGGAGAGGTTTCAAAGAGGCTGATATCTCTTGTAATCTTGGGTACCAGCAATTGAACATTTGACAAGAGCAGGGAAAAACGTGTCTGTTGTTCTGCTCTGTGTACTGGAGCAAGTTAACTTCTCATTCAAGATGTTTGGGATTGCCATAGTGCAGAGTTCTTGGGTTTTGTTCTGTCTTGCATTCTTTATAATGACATACCATGTCCTGCAGATGGACTTGTTCTGTGCTTGTTTGAATCTGCTTTTATTCTCAGTTTCCTGGAGAGATTTGCAGAAGAGTTACTGTAAGGAAAACATAGGAAATCTTGTTCTTTGCCTGGTAGAGCCACAGAATCCTTGCATGATAATGAAAAGCTCAATGTGTTATGACACAATATTAGCATTGATGAAACTTGAACAAAAGAAGTTTTCTTTTGAAAATTGACAACCTTTGCACAAGTGAAGCTGAAAGAAAAGGCAGAGTATTGCAGGCTGAATGAGATTGCAGAGGGAGAGACACTAGTTTGAGAGGAAGAGAGAACTCGAAGAATAAGGAGCGCAAACAGGCAGTACTTCCAAATAGGAGCTTAGACTCCTGAAGTTCTCCCAACAATGTAAATGCTGAAAGAAAAGGTTTGATTCAATGCAAGTTAACATTTTGAGAAGCTTCTTCCATAGTTTAGCTGTTGGCTTGTCTTCAGCTGTCTTGTAGAGAAATCTGATTGAGAACACATGCTACTTCTTTGGTCTCTCAAATTCTGAGCAATGTAGGAGATGCTAACAGGAACAGCAAAGCTTAATTCAGTTCACTACCCTATAGCAAAATTTGGCTCTGTTTTTATCAGAGTAACCTTAAACACAACCTTCTATGTCATGACCAGACACCTCTGCTTCTAAACTAGTTGGATTGCATATAGCTGTCATCATAGCTGGTTTATACTGGTCAGTTGTATGAGTGGTACCTCTATCTCCAGGTAACCCTGCTTGTTCACTTTGAGTCACAGGGCTTCAGTAAGTGGGAGAATGTATGAAGTGCATATATTTTGCATTGAGTACATCACAGACATTTCCTAAAACCATATGGCTTTTAAATAGACAGAAAAACAATCAGTTGGGGGAAAATACTCTGGAGCAACTCTGTTTTCTGTCATCTTTGAGTGCCCTCTAGGGGTGATGTAGATCCCGTGGTTCTTCAAAGCATCTGATGTGCTGTTAATTTGACTTCCTTTAAACGTGTTTAAAACTGCTTTCTTTTTCATAGTGGCGTTTCCACAACGATAGACCCATTCTGGGACATCAGTTTGGATTTGCCAGGCTCCTCCACCCCGTTCTGGCCGCTGAGTCCAGGGAGTGATGGCAGTGTCGTGAATGGGGAAAGCCATGTATCAGGCACCACCACTCTCACAGACTGCTTGCGAAGGTAGGAAATGAGACAAATACAATGTGGTGGGGTAAAGAAGCACTTTATATACAGATTTTAGTATATAAGAAAAAGTGATAAAGCAGGGAAGGCTCAGAGCAACAATTGGCCTCACAATAAGCAATCAAAACCAGTTGCCATGCGATGCAAGAAGAAAACAAATTCTGCATTGGCTGCTGCCAGGCAATGTGGGTTGAAATAATCAAAACCACTGGTGTCTGTCTCCATGTTCTTGGTTATGTCAGCAAAGCAAGCACATAAAGAGTTCACAATGCATTTAACATTCATCTGAATTATAACACCAAGTATGAATCTGATTTGTGTTCTAAGCAGAGCTGAGGGTCAGCTACTGCGACAGCGTAGTTGTGGGGATCACATTAAGAATTAAAGGAATGGAGCTTTCAAAAAGAAAGGATCATTCTGAGCAGGAAATTTGGGCATCTTGGAAACAGGTAACTGGGGAGAATGTTATGGCTTCATATACAGTTAACTTGGATCTTTTAACAGATCTGGAAGTCATTCTCCTGTGGCAAGTGCAGATATCTGTTGAAGATATTTGTCTGAGGAAGAGGTTAACTGTAGCCTGGGGCAAAGCTAATCCTCCTGAAGTAAAAACTCATTGCCTGTGACATCTGATTTCTAACCTTCTTGATACTTTTAAGATCAATAATTTTAAGAGAAAAAGGGAATTAGTACAACTGAGAAAATGCTGATGCAGGAATGCATCAAGAGGCCAAAAGGGTCAAATTTTGGTGTTTTTCTTCAAGATGGGGATTAGTAGGATCAGAGAGAGATGGGAAGGGTTCAGAGGTACTCTCAAAGAGTATGGATTTTGATAAGAAGTTGAACTGTAACGGATAAAGAGGACGGGTCTAGATTTTAACCCAAAAGCTAGAAAGCAGGTTAGATTCAAACAGGGAAGGTGTGTAACTTCATGTCAACCTGTGTGGCCATGCAACTTGGAAGTTGGCTTGAAGAAGAAAGGATTGATCAGGAATATGACAAAAACTCCCTAACAGTTACACCAAATTTGTAACCCTGTTTACAGACTTGAGAAGAAAAAGAAGTAAATCACAAGCACAATCAAAACCAGAGAATGATGGTGGTAAACACTCCATCCCTGGCAATGTTCAAGGCCAGGCTGGACAGTGCCTTGGATGACATGGTCTAGTGTGAGGCGTCCCTGCCCATGGCAGGGGGGTTGGAACTGGATGATCCTAAGGTCCTTTCCAACCCAGACTCTTCTATGATTCTATGGTACATAGGCTAGGTAAAGGAAATCTTGTTAATCAAACAAGAGGGGAGACCAGGAGGTTGTAATCATCATTCGATGCTGGAGGCTGCATTAGCCATGAACAGAGAATGAGGCAAGGTAGGGTTAGTGATGAGCTGATACCATGTTGCCCTCACATGCTTTGTGTGTGCATTAATGTAAAACATTCAGTTCTTTACATCTAGTTGTAAAGCAGCCTCTGAGATGATTTATTTGCCCTATGGAAGTCTAAACTTGAAGGAAAAGACTCAACAATCCATTCTCTGAGCCTTTTCTACGCTGACAGTTTCTAAAGAAGAGGGATTTTGCTTTAGTGTGTTGTGAGAACATAGAAGTCATATTTTCTCTAAGCAGTTCCCTGCTCTGTAATGGCCTCTTCCTTTAGCTCCCTTGAGCAGTTCTGTCTGAACATTTTGAAAGAGATTTTTCTTGTTGTCAACGCTTGGGTTTCCTTGGAAGATGTCTGTGTTTTGAAAAGAACTTTGTGTTTACAGCCCTTTCCATCCCAGAGCTTTGATCCTAGCCCTAGAGGGCTACAAGGCAGAAGAGTGTCTTGCAGCTGAGCCCACAAGTCGTGTCATCTTGCTTCAGAACTTTCATATCAATGGTTTTGGTTTTGAAGAGGAAAGATCTTTGGTTTCTATATGAAAATCAGCTGTCCTGTTGCAGGAGATGAACCACCATTTAGCTCCTCTCTCAGACACTGATGCATTTCAGTGCAGTGTTCCCAAGCAGAGCGATGGTAAATGTCAGATTTGGATATCTGAACCATAGCACTTTGCATTATTATAGATGTTGGGCTCTTTCGAAATGACAGCTAAAAGCCATGAACTGTTTCTTGTGGTGCCAGTGACCCACAGGTAAAAGCAAGAGAAGTGTTTTCAGCATATGTGGAAAATCATCTGATTGTTTTGTGCTTCCCTTTGCTTTTCAATGTTTTTTTCAGGTTTACAAGGCCAGAACATCTAGGAAGCAGTGCCAAAATCAAATGTAGTGGTTGCCATAGCTACCAGGAATCTACCAAACAACTCACTATGAAGAAGTTACCCATCGTGGCCTGTTTTCATCTCAAAGTAAGTTCACGGGGGGCAGACAGAGCAGAGGATGTGTATTTCTCTCTGAGAGGATGGTCTAAATTCCTGGACATCTCTTCTGGCTTTCACTGACTGATCTTTTATGATATAAACTAATATAAAGAGCAGCTTGCATGCCCAGCTAGATTTCTATTAAGATAGTATTACATTATCTATAATGTAGCTTTGCAGTATGTCTGTGGGGATCCAGCTAAGCAGAATTTAGAAACAAACTGAAAGGCCAGTGCAATACCTGAACCAGCATAGAAACCAGCCTCCAGAAACACTTACTCATCCTGCATGGTAACATTTTTACCCTACTGTTCTCCTGGAAGAATGCCACAAAGGAGCTCTGTGTGGAAGGAGAAGCATGAAAAGGTTATCACAATGGAGAAGCTTCTTGTACCTTCCTGGCTGTGATGTAGTTTTCAACATTTCCAATCCAGATTGTCAGATACAGTGATGGGGAGATAATGTCATAACTGGTACCTTCAGATAGTTTAGTCCAGTACAATTTCTGTCTTAAATATTAAGAGTGACTGTGGTGCAAAGTAGGCGGCTATAGCAGATGATGACGGTCATTCTGTGTCAAAAGGTCCTTGCAAAGTGATGCCACAGGCCTTTGTAGAAGCAGCCACCATGGTAATTTAACTGCATCTTTGATCTGCTCGAGCTGTTCAGATGCAGACTTCTAAGGTCCTGAGAGTCTCCTGGGACAGAGTGACAAAGTCCTCTCATTGCCAGGTAGCAACTAATAATCCCTTATCTCAGCTGTTACTGTGACCAGTGTTTCAAGAAACTGCTTACCTGATGATGATGCTAATGTCAGATGAGCTATGTAAAGTAAAACAGCATTTTACCTACAACCATGGTGACTGGAAATATGCTTTTAAAAGAGCAGCCTTTATGCTCTGTGAAAATGAAGACTTCTATTGGTACTCTTTCCATTTGAGCAATGGTAGATTGAAAGAACACACGCTCCAGCCATTTACTCCAGAGACTTCATTTGGTTGTTCAATTTTTACATGGTTTCTGGGCTTTGAACTTCTGTAAAACACCTGGATGACTTTTAATAGCATTGGAATGAGACCTTTATATTGTAGCTGTCATGGCAAAGTGCACGCTAAACTTTGCTGTAGCATCTAAGCTAGGTCAGTATGTTCATACTGAAGAATCTAATGATGTGTGTAACTGGTGTCATGGTCCCACTGAGGAAGTCATGGACTGTGTGCAAGAAGTGATTGTAGTTTGGAATTGTTAAATTCCATAGTAACTCCATATCCAGCATAGCAGTGATACAAGATTTGTTTTCAAAGTCAGGCTTGTAAAGAAACTTGTTAATAAAATGAGGTCTTGACATGAAAACAGAATGCCCTAGGTCTATATTCTGCTTTCTACTGGGAAAAGGTGTTACAGGTCAAAAGAATTCCCTCTCCTGTGATTTACAGGCCTTTACAGACTGTTTGGGACAATCATGCTTTCAGATGGTCACCCCCATATACTCAGTTGCATCTTGAGTATTAACCAAGATGATGTTCAATGTTACATGCCAAAGATGTTAGCCAAACTGGAAGAGATAGTAGCACAATTCCTTTGTTGGTTTTTTTGGCTGTGATCTTCCTGGAAAGCATTCTTGTATGAGTAACTAGAGGCTTCAGGAGTGCTTGGCTGACTGCTTGGCTTTTGGAGGGAATTCTGGGGGTGTTGGTCTCTTAGGTTTATCTTCTATTTATTATTGCAGAGTAGTTGGCAAGATAACACTCAGGAGATGCTGCTATCTCTGGACAAGGCACTGTGAATGTGCTCAACCCCTTCCCTACACTCAGTTCAGTGTTTGTGTTATCCAAAGTGACTGAAGATTTTATGTTCCTTGGGGAAATGACTGATTTTTCCTTGATGATTGTGTTGTCCTGTCCATGCAAAATGCAAGTTTAACTTCGTGGGTTACAGTAAAATAAGCAACACAAATGATAAGGATTCCAGAAGTCGCAGCTTTCCATGGCTGGATCTGTTGCTAGGGAATTGTTATGGCACCACAATTGGAAAATAATTAACTTGAAGTGTAAATAGAGCAGAATTTCTGAGAAACGGGGAGAGAAGCTGCCTTTAAATAGAAACTCATTCATCTTTCTCTGGTATTTGCTCCTGTTTCCGTTTAATGTTCAATGGAGAAGATGAGGAGAGGATGGTGGGGACTGCAGGCTCCTTTGGCAGAGGGACAAGGCTTTTTTCTTCTCATATGCCATTTTTGCCTGAATTTGAATTGGTTTTCCTGTGTAGGCTTGACTCCTGTCACTTGAGATGATTGGATGGGTGGATTAAGTGTATGAATCTGATGGCAAGCTCTCATTGTCACCAGTTCTCTGTGCTAGTGTAGGCAGCAGCCATCTATTTGAATAGCGCGTAGTACAAATGAACACTGGTTTGGGTAAAGGCTGTGTGTGCTCTGTTTAATGTATTTTAACATCAGTTTGGAATAAGTTTATATTTCTAAATATTAAGGTAAAAAATCTAATACTGTATTTTCTCCCCAACAAATTGTGATTTATTTTCCTGGTAGAAATATGTTGGCATTTACATAGGGGTTCCCAGTCCATATATAGTTGTTAGGAAAGATCTGGGGCTATCCCTGGACTCCTGCCTGCTAATCTGTTTTCATGTTATAGTTCCTAAGCTTAGGACATGTATAAATAAGACAGAAAATGGTGCCTTTCTCTAAAGATAAATTCATTCCTCCACTTTGTCTCCAGCGGTTTGAACACTCAGCCAAACTGAGGCGAAAGATCACTACGTATGTTTCGTTTCCGCTGGAGCTGGACATGACACCATTCATGGCTTCCAGGTGTGTACCAAGTTCAAAATCCCCCAAAGACCTGGACAGAACTGTTTACCAGTTCATACATGTGCAGCATGAAACATGGAACCTCCTTGAATCAAGGTTATAGAACAGTATGTATAATGATCCTTCTGCTGTCAGCTTCTCCTTGAAATTTGTTATCTTTTCTAAACTCATTTTTAGATAAAATACTAAGTTTTATGGTGCTGGAAAAGGCTTGAAATTTAAACTTTTTATACAGATTTATATATTGTGTGTTCTGTTTGTGGTTGCATGTTAAATTTAGAATTCAGATCCATCATGCCTTCAGATCTCTGCTTCAGTCCTACTACTCGAGTGCCCACCCACCAGTCACCATATGTAATTAGGCAGACTAGACATAACCTAAAGCCAATCCTTGTATTTCTGAAGTGACAAAAACCCTTCCTCTTTATTCCTGCACACATGAAAATTGGAGGGTTTTTTGTTTTGTGCCTTCAGCTTCTGTTCAGAGAATGCTGCAAGAAGAAAAAGCATGGTTTACATTAAAATAGCTGTTTCGAACTGGTATTGAAACAAACAGGAAGACTTCTCCCACCCCCGTGTGAAAAACGTGACATTTATATCAATATACCTTTATGAAAGGAATTGAATAAGCTAAGTTAATGATTGTTTGACAGGTATTCCATTCAAATATACAGGAGGATATTCACATCTCATTTATATCTGAAGCAATAAGGAAAGCCCCAAAATGTAGCATCTCTTAACACAGGGGGGCTGTATTTGGTGCTAAAACCTTAACTAATAATTTTAAGCTTTACCCACCCTCACTCCACCCAGAGCAAAAGCAGATGCTTCAACTAGGAGAGAAAAGAGAGCCCTGAAGCTCTGTTAAACAGTGTTATATTAAGAATATATGGTTTATTCCAGTATATTCTGGAGATTCTAATACTTCCCTGTTCCTCTGTAGTGAATTCTCCCTGGATGGAACAGGCTGTGCTGATGAAAGGTATCAAGCATAATGGAATATAGATGGGAATAATCAGCAGGCATAACTCAGTAGTCTGAATTTCATCGGCTGTGAAATCAACAGCATAATCCTATTGCTGCTGCCAAAACACAAAATGAATTTACAAGTCGGAGCCAGGGTGATTGATCCATCACAGGAGAAAGGATTGATGTAATTCGATATTTTTTCCAGATTTAAAATACAAATCTTCCCTTAACCTCTTTTTAAGCTTTTTTTGGATAAGGCATTTGACATAAATAAATCTGTATTTGCAGCACTGAAGCCTTGACCAGGAGCAGAAATGATGTTTCTTATGTAGCACTGCTGTGAGAACAAATAAAGCATCGTTAGCATCCTAATCAGCTCTTCTCTGCCACTGAGCAGCATTGTGCTTTTGAATAAGGACCTGCATTCTGCAAGGGGCTCTGTCATGTAAAACCTGTTTCCTTGGTGTGGGAAGCCACTGCTTTAAGTGACTGGATTTTTGTGTGTGTGTGTGTTGCAGTAAAGAGAGCAGAATGAACGGGCAATACCAGCAGCCGACGGATAGTCTAAACAATGATAATAAGTAAGTGGTACATTCCATGACTCCTATTGGGAAAGGTAGTTGGCTTCTAGAAGGGAGATAGTCTGCTGTATATCCTGCAGTGTGAAGTGCATTACCATATTTGACAGCACAGTAAGTCTGAACTGTTGCAAAATAAAGCTTCATTCATGACAACTGCCTACCCTTTGGTGGGTTTGTGGCAGCTGACTTCCAGATCCAAAGGTGATAACCCCAGCAATGGGTCTATGAGCAGAATTGAAAGCTATGGTTACAATACTGAAGGGGATGGGTGTTTCCTTTAAGTAATCCTATTTCAATTGCAATAGCAAAAGGAGTTCCAGAGGACTGAGTGTAAGTTTATAGAACACTGACACTCAAAGTCCCAAGAGAACTCCAGTAATTGTGGGGTCTCTTGGTCAGGTATTGATTCCAGTTGGAATAAATGATGGGTTGATACGGGGCTGGCTCAAGAATGTAAAGGGTGCGTAATTGAAACAAATATCCACAGCTTTATGGGAATAGAGATGGTCACACAAACCTTATTAAAAAAGATAAGTGTGCTACAGTCATGAGCTGATGTTGTGTGTTAAAATTCTTCAGTGCATTTCATTTGCCACTAAATGTTTCATTAAGAAACAGGAATCACACAGTAGATGGATTTAAAAACTACCTAACCAGGTCTTGGTGCACTTGTCATACAAACAGATATCAGCCTGATGTTATGTGTGGTCCTACAGCAATTGATTCATGAGATGTATGGTGTTTAGTAGTGCTAGCAAAGGTCTGACAGAAAACACAACAGGGGACTGTTGAGCTTTGCATGTGTCTTAAATTGGAGAAGTTACTAACAGTGAAGATGATTAGGTAATAAGTACAGAGGCCAAGTAGCTGGAGCAACCTTAGAACCCTCCACCTAGGACTAAAGAGCAGTGTCCATCCTAGTTGAATTGAAGGACTCAACTAGGAAGAGGATGACTTTGTACATCACTGGCTCTGTAGAGTGTCAACTGAATGGGTGCCTTGTGGCACCACAGTGTCAAAAGAGCTCTGAATTTTGAACAGAAGTTGGACAATATCAAGTGAGATTATTTTACACTGTTTCTATCCCAGTGTGAGAATAGCATGTTAAGAAAGAGTTAAAGAGAGTGGAGAACATGTGAAAAAGAGCCAATAGATGCATAATCTTACCTTAGAACAAAATAGCCAAGGACTTCAGTATCCTTCTTTGGAGCAGAGATGTGTCTGCTAGTTTTCAGGCCAGCAGGTATCTGAAAGCTGGAAGTTGATGCTGAATATATTCAGTGTTTCAAAATAGGTACAGACTTTCCAGATTAGGGACAATTAAACCAGTACAGCAATTTATCACTAGAAACATCTCAGATTAGCTATATTTAAGATTATCACCTTCCCCATCCCCAAACAAATGTGTTTTCTGGTTCACTAGAGTAACTAATTTGGGGAAATAGAAGGTCAGACCGGATGCTCAGTGGTCCTCTTCAGGAATGCATCAATATTGATCTATTTTAGAACAAAAATCTTTGGTAGCCAGTATTGGGAAAGCTGGTGGCTGTCATCAGCCTGGAGTTGTTGTAGTAGTACAAGGCAGAAAAGGGAAAACATGGGTTTTGCCCTTGGGCAAGGATGTCCTCTTCCCAGTAAATGTTAAGAGCTGGTGTTTTATTGATGGATCACATCCTTTGCTATTGCTACGTGTGCTTATGAACATAAGCTTTTGCCTGTCTTTTCCCTCTTTTGATCCACATATTCATTAACTCTTTCCTGTACCAGGTATTCCTTGTTTGCAGTAGTTAATCACCAGGGAACCTTGGAGAGCGGGCACTATACCAGCTTCATCCGGCAGCACAAGGACCAGTGGTTCAAGTGTGATGATGCCATTATCACCAAGGCTAGCATTAAGGATGTGCTAGACAGTGAAGGGTAAGTTGTGAACTGGAAAGGGGAAGGGAAGGGAAACTTTGTTAGGTTTTCCTTACTTTCAGTCAAAAAAACCTTTCAGCATAGATAAGACATAATTTCTGGTTTTGAATATCTAATGTCTGTCTCTGTATGTATCAGTGCTTCAGAGGGTTGCTTTATAATCCTGGATTTCTGGAAAGAAGAGGGGAAGGATGAGGGACATTGCTCCAATATTTAAATGGTGGCTACAAAGATGGAGACTCCCTTTTTACAGGGAAAAAGGCGAGGGGTAATGGGTGCAAGATACTCCTGGAGAGATTCCAAGATCG